>ML686112.1:1444151-1496948 GCA_007922175.1 Pelusios castaneus
GATAGATAGATAGATAGATAGATAGATAGATAGATAGATAGATAGATAGATAGATAGGCTATGTCTACACATGTAAATGTAGGTCAACTTTAGCTAAGTCTACTTAACTAAGTCAACTTTAAGTCGACTTAGTACGTCTACACCTAAATTTAAAGTCGACTTTGGGGGGAAGTTACAAAGTTGACCTAGAGCATCCACACTGGATGCCTAGGTCGACTTCTAGGGGTTAGGGGGACCTAGGGCAGGTCCACGGGGGCAGAGGGGGTAACCCTTGCCCAGTGCCAGGGGGCTCAGCCTTTGCCCCATTGTACATTGGTACAATAGAGGAAAGGGGGACAGGGACCCTGGCAGGGTATAAGGACAGGGTGGGCAGGGCTCTGCCCTGCCCTGTGGGGGGGCATGCCAGGCTCTCCCTGTGCCCCCCGCCCCCGGCAGGGTGGACAGTGGTCGACTTAGGGCTACTCCAGGTCTACACTGGGTTAAGTCGACTTGAAAAGGTTGACTTAAGCCTTAGGTCGAATTAAAATGAGGTTTTATAAAGTCGACTTAATTTTCATTAGACTCTGTTGTCTTTCTACAATAGACTAACACAGCTACCCCTTTGGAATTTAATTTTCATTGTCGACTTTATTTTCCTTAAGTCGACTTAAGCAACTTGCTTAAGTCGACTTAAGAAAACTGTAGAGTAGACGCAGGGTAAATTAAGTCGACTTAAGCAAGCTTAAGTCAACTTAATTTACAAGTGTAGACGCAGCCATTGATAGTAAGTAAGTAATTAAGTACTGAAATGCATGGGGGATCATACAGACCAAATATGATTGTTTGATGCTTGCAGGTCCTTGCAGTATTTTTAAACTATGAGTGGAATTAATGCATTAATTAGACTGATAAATGTTGCAAAATTCTGTGGCATTTGTCTGATAGTCATAGAGAGACATTGAACTTAAAAATCATACTTTAAATGTATGTTCATACCTGTGTTCCAACACTAACTTTGATTATGAAAATGGAAAATAAATTTTCATTTTTCACTTTCAGGTTCTAAAAGAAGTCATATTTGGGTTTCAAACATTGTGGCAGCATGGTATGATCATTTGCATAAAATAACTGTCCCAACTGAAATTTTAATCAGACATTCATCAAAGCATTTGTATTGATCTTAGGTTTTTGGTTTTTTTTAAATGTTTTTACAAGAACTAAGTTTTAGAACATATTTGAGTTGACATTATCTCTTTCAATTACACACTAGAGTTGAAGAAATAATGGATTTTTCAATTTGTTGGGTGTTCTGGAGAAAAATAAAAAGTAGTTCAACTCAAACTGAAAATGAAAATCAAAGAAGTTGAAAAAAATATTGTTTCGGGTCAAACAAGCCATTTCCTTCAACCCCCAAATGAACCATTTCATGGCACTTGAAATGAAGGGCTAAATTAACAAAATGGCGGCAGAGGGAGATTGAAAATGACTTCCTGACCTCTATAGCAATCATCTTATGCCCTGGAGTAAGAAAATTCCCATTCCTTTTTTAACTAGGAGTGTCCTGTTCTTTGATTTACACTTTTCTTATCTGAAACACTTTGGCTATGTCCACACTTAGAAAGTTAAGTCAACTTTAGTAAGTCGCCTTTAAGTCGACCTTATCTAGTCAACATAGAGAGTCTACACTAGACTCCTAAGTCAACTGAAGGCCGACTTTATCAAGTTGATGTAGATAGTCTACACTAGACTCTTAAGTCAACTTGGGGGGGTTGGAGGGGTGCATTGTAGGAAGTATGGCAGCGTGGCAACAGAGAAGGTCTCCCCTCCCCTGGTCACGCCTTCCAAACAGGAAGTGGGCTCAGCCCCTTCCCACTGTGCCTGGCAACTCGGAGCTTGAGCAGGTCATGGATCTGCCTCTTCTCCTGTGCTTTGTCAGCCAGCTGAGCGACACCAACCAGCTAATGGTAAGGCTTCTTCAGCTATGGAGCAGACCTGTCTGGTGATTTGCCAGCACGGAGGAAGACTACAGCCTGCCCCCCGCCCTGCTGCCCCAGAAAGCTGCAGCGGTAACTGCACTGCACTTTGTGTATCGTCGCCTCCGGGCACGGGAGGCTCACAGTGACTGGTGGGAATGGATCATCCTCACCACTTGGGATGACAACCTGTGGCTGCAGAGCTTTTGGATGAGCAAGCGGACCTTCCTTGAGCTCGTCCACAAGCTCACCCCAGTTCTGCAGCACATGGGAACCCAACTTCGACCCACCCTGCCCGTAGAAAAGCGAGTGGCCATCGCCCTGTGGAAGCTGGCAACCCCGGACTTGGACCGCTCCATGGCCCAGCAATTTGGCATCAGGAAGGCCACCGTGAGGACTGCCCTCATGCAGGTCTGCAGGGCAGTCAACCAGGTCCTGCTAGCCCACCTCGTCACCTCGGGCAACCTGTACAAACTCCTCGACGGCCTTGCTCGACTCGGCTTCCCCAACTGTGGGGGCACTGTGGACGCCCCCCACATCCCCATCTGAGCTCTGGAACACCGTGCCAGGGACTATGTCAACTGCCAGGGGTACTACTCTGTGGTCTTGTAGGCCCTCGTGGACCACCGCGGAATCTTCCAGAACATCTATGTGGGCTGGCTGGGGAAGGCACATGATGCACGGATCCTGCACAACTCCACCCTGAACAGGCACATGCAGGCAGGCATCTTCTTCCCTGACCACACCATCACTATCGGGGACATGCAGGTGCCAGTCATGATCCTCAGGCATGCCACCTACCCCTTGCTCCCCTGGCTGATGACGCCATAGACAGGCCGCATGGATGCCAGCAGAGACCTCTTCAATCGGAGACTCAACCAGTGCCGTAACATCGTCAAGCGTGCCTTCAGATGTCTGAAAACTCGCTGAAGGGCCCTACTGACCCACCTGCAGCTCAGCGAGAGCAACTTGCCGGAAGTCGTCAGCACATGCTGTTGCCTGCACAGCCTCTGCGAGCTGTGGGGGTAAAAGTTCCCTCGCGTCTGGGAGGCCGAGGCTGAGTGGCTCGCTGTGCAGTACGAGCAGCCCAACGACACCCTACCCCAGATTCAGTGGGTCCAGCGGCAAGCACAGCTTATCCGGGATGCGCTGAGGGCCCACTTCGACAGCGAGGAGCACTGAGGGGTGGGCCTGCCACATCAATAAAAAACATGACACACTGTATAACGGTGTTCAGGGTGTTTATTCAGAGGGGGAAATGGGGGTTGGGAGCTGCGGGGGTTGGGAGGTTTGGGAGGAGTGAAGAGGGTTAGGGGAGGGAAGGGGGCTGGGGGGAGTGAAGAGGACTGGGGAGAGGGGCCGGTGCTAGTGGCCTCCGGAAGGCGGGTCCTATGCTTGCAGACGTCTGCCTGGGTCCTGGCCCACCGGCAAGAAGGGGTGCCTCTGGAGCTCAGGGCAGGGCCTCGAGAGAACAGGTGCTCCTCCAGGCGCTCTAAGGACTGGGTCTGCCACTCCATGAGGTCAAACATGCGCTCGAGCAGCCTCTGTTCGCCCCTCCACAGCCCCTGCTCGACCCTCTGGTGGGCATCCTCCTGCTCCTGCTGGACTCTGGCCTCCCCCTGCTCCACCACCACAGTCTCGTCCCCAGAGCCCTCCTCTTGGTCGTCCTCAAGGGAGTGGGGCTCGGCAGAGTCAATGGTGTGGGTTGGCAGGCTGCCACTCTCCTGGGGCAGGCAGGCACCCAGCTGCTGGTAATACCGGCAGCTTATGGGGGCTGCCCCTGTCTGGAGTGTCTCCTCCCAGGCATTTTGGTAGCCCTGGTGGAGGTCCTTGATCTTGACCTGGACCTGCTGGGTGTCCTGGGTGTGACACTTGGCAGCCAGGGCCTCGGAAATGGAAGCATACACCTCCCGATTGCAATGGCTGCCTCGCAATTGAGAGCTGACTGCCTCACCCCCCCAAATGGCCAGCAGGTCCAGGATTTCCTGGTGGCTCCAGGATGGGGCCCGCCTGTGGCGCTGGCTCTGCTCTGCCCTGCTCCCAAGCTGGTTGGCCAGGGCAGGCTCTTCCTTTGCTAGGAACTCCGGGAGGGAGGTTAGGGAGGAAGGTCTGGAGGCCATGGAGGTCGACTTAGGGCTACTCTGTGTCTGCACTGGCTTAGGTTGACTCGAGGTCAACTTAAGTGTTAGGTCAACCTAAAAGGAGGTGTTATTACATCAACTTAACTTTTTCTTAGGTCAACTTAAGGAACTGCTTAAGTCGACTTAAGGAAAGCCCAGTGTGGACGCGGAGTAGTTTAAGTTGACTTAAGCCTCCTTAAGTCGACTTAATTTGTAAGTGTAGATGCATCCACAGACAGTACTCACCCAGCATACAGAGGAAATATTATTGCATCCAAAAATAATAAATGAAAAAATACATTCTTTACAATGTGCTGGACAAAGAGAGTATGTTGTAGCATCATTGTGAAATATTCTGAAATAGCTTGCAAAAGAGAGGCTAATAAGCCTTTCTGGAAACAGCAGTACTCTTAGATTGCATGCTATGTGGTCAGTATTGTAGGGGTTGCCTGAGTCAATAAGAATTCTTGAAGAAGTACTAGACCTGGAGAATAAGGCCTTGTCTCAACGTCTCATCCCATCCTCCCAAAAGACTTAAATTGATGCAAACCCCTGTGTGGACTCACTTATAGCAACCACTTGCCTAGAGACTTGGTGGATTCCTCATAAAGACTGGATATTTGAAATAATGCCCTGGATCACCCAGAAGTTATAGACAGGAAACACTGGGAGAAATTCTCTGGCCTGTGTTCTGCAGAAGGCTAAACAAAATGATCATAATGGTGTCTTCTGGCTTTAAACTGTATGAACAAAAACATAACACTTTTTTTGTTTTTTTTTTGTTAAACAAGCATAATTTTGTGTTTAGACCTGATCTAAGTCAATTTAATGAGGTAGACTAAGTCGACTTAACTTTAAGTCGACGTAGTCCACTTTATTAAGTCGACCTAACTACCCTGAAGTTGACTTAACAAAGTGGACTTAAACGTCCACACTGGGCTAAGGTCGACCTAAAGAAGGGGTGGGAGAGCAGGGGGGAGAGGATGAGAGGTCAGCAATACAGAGGCCAATGACCAAGGGTCTGCAGGCACTATTGGGAAGGCAAAGACTGTGCTTTTTCTCCTCCCAGACCCAGCTACCACAGAAGATCTGTGAAAATTTTAAATTGGTTTGGTTTCAACATGGAACTTCCACCACTGGTTTCTCCTGGCTGTCTTCCCCTTGTCAAACATCAGCAAGTCTGGGGAAGAAGAATCCAATGACCCACCTATCAGTGATGGACGATGGAAGAGCATTATAATGCCCTACCCTATCCACACAGGGCAGGCTTTTAGATGAACAACATCTTGCCTTGATGCTCTGTAACCTTCTCTTACCCACAGTATTAGCCCATCTACTCTACAACCCAACAAAGCAATTTCTTCTCCTCTCCCATAGTCTGTAATTTGGCTCGCAGCACAGGTGATGGGGTCTGAATGATGAAGGGTGTTCCCTGTTAAAGAAGTAGCTTCAGAGACTGTCCCACCCTTAGGGGAAGTGAACCAGGCTGAGCCACAATGAAACAGCTTCTCCTGAATCCACAGCTGGCTCCCATCTGGTGTAGACAGTTCCTGTTAAAGGAGTGACACAGGTCAACTAAACAATAAACCACAGCTTCAGCCAAGGCCCTTTTCTCCACACTGGCTATTTCTAAAGCATTCTTGCCTCTGCCCCTAAATCCTTCTTGCCAACTTGTGGAGTTCACAAACTGCACCTGCCACAATGTGCCAGCCAGCATGTCTCCGGAGTTTCATGTAGGGGTCTAGCACCTACTGACAGGTTGGGTGAGCCGAACAAGCCACTGCAGAGTCACCCTGATGCAGCTTCTGTAGAAATTACTGAGCAAGTCTGGGAAATGAGTATAGGGTTCATGGATGCCATAAATGGGTGTAGTTATTCAATCCATTCTCTAGAATGCTTTTAAAACCCCACTCAGGTCAGGCCATCATTTTCTATGACTTTCTTTAGCATTTCTTTATAACGGCAGCACATAGAGATGATGTTCAGAGGCAATGCTGCGCTCTGTGTGTACATACTACATTACTTCGCTCTATGAAGCACCAGTTTTCAACTCAGGCTGTGTTCTAAGCACTCTTGCCCCAATCCAGCAAAGCATTTAAGCACATGAGCAACTTTATACATGCAAGAAGTAATGTTGGCTGCTAACTGATGATGTGCACAGGTATTTGTGTAAGAGAAATTTACTCCACCTCATTTATAAAACCATGCACTACTTTATATTTTCTTCTCTTTCCTTTTGTGGTTTTGTTCCATTTTGGAATGTTAGCATGATGGCCTCAGGTGATCTGCCATTGCAATGGAGGGAGCCATGTCCCAGTAGACACAGTTTAAGAGATTTCTGGTGGTTTCATTATTTTATTGTTTGCACCACATCAGTGTTAGAGGCCAAGTGCCAGCCACTGTGCAGTCTTAGTAAGAGAGTTCCTGCCTCACATTGATTACAGTCTAAAAGGCAGGACAATCAAAGGAAGTGTTATTACCCCACGTAATGGAAAGGGGATTAAGTGACTTGCATAAAGTCATACTGGAAATGTCTGGCACAGCTGAGAAATAAGTCCATCTTCCAGGATTCAGGTATGACATACAAACTCATGAGAACTGAAAGCTGTTATCAAAATGCTAACCAATGACTGTCCTGAGGGTGGGTCTGTCTTGATATGGGCTAATGCAGTGTTGAGTTTGTGTTCTTATGACATTTATGTACTGGAATCAAGGAGCGACAGTACCAGAGGAGCCAATACCACACTCTCAAGACATCTCTCTTTTCCAGAACTTGCTGCAATACTTGTTAAGAATTTCCTCCCAGCCCCCCTTAGCATGCTGTGTCAGTACGGTGGTTATTCCTCAGGCTGAAATAGAAGGACTTTACATGTCTGTGTTTCGTAATTTGGCTTTAATATTAGAATTCATCACCAAGATGGATTGGTATATCATCTAGAGCGGCAGCTTGGCACCAAAGGAAATTTCCCACACCGTTTAAAAATGGCCCATGTACTTGGCATTTTTATTGGGGTTTGCATTTAATGACAGTTGAGAGAACAATGCAATGGTTCTTACTGAAGGAAGGTGTTTGTTTAGAGAGGAAGAATAATATATTTCAGGATTTCATTCACTGGCTGACGTTTCTTTGGTTTTGGTAATAGTTTCCCTTTTTAAAAGAAAGTTTTTGCTTAAATGCAGATGAGATAATTAAGGCACTAACAATAGATAAGTAGCAAGCTGTAGAAAAGGTGGTCTTTGTGCTGAGATTGATCAGAATCTTTGATAGTAGAGGTTTTAGTGCTGCAAAAAGATGAGCTCTCTGGTCATGATCCAGAAAAGCAGTTAAGCACATTGACTTCAACAGTACTATTTACCTGTTTAAAGTTCAGCACATGCTTAAGCGCTTTGATGGACTTGCCTCAAGTGCTCTGAAGTTTTATCACAACACCAATAATGGAATGTAGATCGGCTAGGGAAATCACAAGCATTTGAAGGTGTGAAGAAAGCAAACTCTCATTTTAACATCGAGATGTAAAAAGTTAAAGTCTTGTAACCGTTAAAATACAAATGATCCAAATCACAGGTCAAAATCAATGTCTTTTTTTTTTTCAAATGTTTAGTTCCCAAGCAGAATCCTCTTGCTTGCCTTTCTGTAAAATTCAGTTATTATCAATGGAAATACTTTTTCATCCATTTGTGTTTGTTGAAGATGAGGTTCACTGACATTTACCAATTAAAAATCTAAACCTTCCAAGCCTGGTATTAAGATAGCAAAGTGTCATGCCAATCATACTGTGCTGTTTGAATTCAGTGGGCCAAATCTCACAGGGTTTATTCTGGTTTAAATGTAGTCCTAGCCCAAAGAAGCAGAACTTCCCATGAGAAGGGAAGGGGTAACATTCTCAAAGGCGCCTAGAGCTATGTCTACACTAGGAAAAGTTAGGTCGATTTTGTTAAGTCGACTTAATAAGGTCAACTTCAAGTCGACTTAAAGTCGACCTTATTAAGTCAATTTAACGAGGTAGACTAAGTCGACTTAACTTTAAGTCGACTTATTCCACTTTATTAAGTCAACCTAACTACCCTGAAGCCGACTTAACAAAGTGGACTTAAACGTCCACACTGGGCTAAGGTCGACCTAAAGAAGGGGTGGGAGAGCAGGGGGGAGAGGATGAGAGGTCAGCAATACAGAGGCCAAGGCAGGTAGCTGCTTCTGGTCAGTGATGATGTTGTGGTAGGATCCCTGCCGTACCATATGGGCCACAGCAGATTCACTTGGGCTGATTCATCTGAAAGCCACATACCCCATAGAAGATCAATGGAATGCAGCAGCAGGTCACTGGGAGTGGAGAACATCCTCACCAAGGCTATGTCTACACTTGTAATTTTAAGTCGACTTTAACTAAGTCGACTTAGTGTGTCTACACTTAAAATTAAAGTCGACTTAAAGAGGAACTTACAAAGTCGACCTAGAACGTCCACACTGGATGCTCTAGGTCGACTTTGTGGGGCTAGGGGGACCTTGGGCAGGTCCACGGTGGCGGGAGGGGCACCCCTTCTGTGCAATGGGGCAAAGGGGGACAGGGACCCTGGCAGGGCATGAGGGCAGGGTGTGACGCTGTCTGGATTTAGGGAAGCATTTATGATATTATTTTCTATGGATATCTCATAAATGCTATAATCCATAGGAACTATGTCATGTTTGGTATCAATAGAAAGGTAGTAATTTGCTGGGAATGATTATATAGTTTATGTCTAGGAATTGTATTTATATTAGAAGTTAGTTAGTTAGGAATTTGGTGTTATATCTATACTTTAACTTGTGTCATTCTGTAGAAATGCCCTAGACAGGAGGCTGTCAACAACCATTGTGTCCTTAATGGCTCATCAGGTTTCTCCCTTTGGCCCATTGTAGATGGGAGCTTCCTTAACATTACAACCATTGTCTCCTTAATGTTAAGGAAGCTCCCACCTGGATGACCTCGATGCATGATCACAGGCTATCCACCTGTAAACATGCTGGATGGGTGGAAAGAGAGAGTGTGATGAAAAGACACTGAGTATATTGAGAGACAGCGAAAGATTTATTCTTTTCCATGTCCCAGCTTTCTTTCTCAAGGCTTCAGCTAGAATTGTAATCAACAGAGCTTATTTTCTCATCCCTGCGTAAAAGGCCTTGAAAGAACTTGTTATGTTCTTCTATTCTGTTACGTTATGTTTTTGCACAGGAATGCTTATTTTGATCTTATGTACGTTGTTTGTGCGGCTTAATAAAGAGGAGGTGGCGAGCTCAGACAAGCAGCTTTTGCTCCTCCATGGCATGACATTCTGTGTCTGTCATCCCTTCATGCACCAGTCCCCATCTCAATACAACTTGGAGTTGAGGGGACTATGGTCCTGAAGCCATTCTGCTCACCATCTCGGCACTGCTCACCATCCCAGCACCACTCGCTGTCCTGGCGCTGCTTACTGTCCTGGTGCCGCTCTCCTTCATGGCACTGACACCCTGACCATCAATCACGGGCACAGCAACGTGGGCAGACATCGTCCTCGGCACTGCCCTGGTCCCCGAGATCAGACTCTTAGGCCTCAGAAACCAAAACCCACAGGGCAGAAGAGAAGAAAGCTCCTGCGCAGCCCTAATGGCCATTTTGGACTCCATGGGCATACCATCAGTCCAGGGCCTACAATCATCTATGATCTTAGCAGTAGACTGTCCTGTGCTGCAGACCTTGATTCCTCCAGGGTCAAGGGCCAGAAGAAATTGCCAACCCCAGCCACACCGAGCCAGGATCCAGAGGCCTTAGAACCCAGACCCCCCAGCATGGTTACACCTGCAGGGGAAGAGGGCAAAATAGTGGACCAGGGTGAGCCAGAAACCCAAGAGATCCAGGAACCTGAAGGTGAATCCAGGGCATCATCTTCATTGTCCCCAGATGAGGCCCTCATGGAACCATCTGCAACAGTGCCACCAATGGACTATAAGGCGCACCAGGCCTTACTTAAAAGGGTGTCACAAAACCTGAGCCTCGAAACGGAGGAAGTCCGGGAGGACCCAGGCCTCATGATGGACATCCTGGAACCAGAAAGCCGCTAGAGAGTAGCCCTGCCCATTATCAAAATGGTGCAGGTGTGACAGGCTGCTCCCCAAATCCAGTCTGGTGTGCTGCTATGACCGCTTGAACCCCACTCCTGAACCCCAATTTACCCCGCTCTGCTGGGTGACCACTCACTCCTGAGTCAGTCCACACCAGCCACCAGCGTGTAATTGGTCCCAGGCAGTGAGTGTAAATCCACTAGCCACACAGGCGTTGGTCCCCAAGCAAGCACACCCAGCCCCAGACACTACACTGGGAGCCACTGCCTTACAGGGATTGGGACCCACTCCCAATCACCTTAGTCTCAAGTCCGTCCACTTAACAAAGAAGTGGATTGTGCCCAGCCTCCCACATCCACACCCTCTAAAGACCACACAGCTTTAGGTAAAACAACTACTAGTTTATTGATCAGAGTCTGATTTCAAGTGAGAACATGGCCAATCAAGGCAGAACCATACTATAAATGAGTCAGGAGTGACCACTATCAAATAAAAGGTATAAACCGCATACTACTCTAACATCTTCACCTAAACTAACCTCAGAGTCCAAGATTATGCACATGGTGTTTGGCTGTCTGATGTTTTACAGCCATTCTCTGCCTGTTCCCAGGCAGGGCCCCGATCTTGCTTGAAGTTGGTTGCAGGATGGTGTCTTCTCAGGCTGAAAGCCCGCAGCTTCTCTCCCTTCACAGTCTCTGTGTCTTTGTTTTAACCCTGCTGACAGCCCCTCCCCCTCACTGTCCTGTGGTGAGATTCTCTTCACTCCTACCTGAGCAGGGGAGGGCATTAGCATTCCCTTTGATGTGTAAATCTTCAGCCATTGTGCTAGAGACAGCCCTGAGAGTCTGAACCCTGTAACATGCTTCACATCTATACATACATGTCGCAGCAGGGAACATGGCACCCTGGTAATCACGTGGCACATGTTCTGAGCATTCACAGAGGAACCTGGTATAGCATAATTGTCATCAAATAACACAATTACACTGCAAAACTGAACAGAAAGATTATACGGGTCACGCCCAAGGGCTGCACAGATGTGCATCCCGTCACAGCAGGCTACTATGAAAACCCTATGGCAATGCCCCTCATCCATACCACCCACAGCAAGAGGAATTGACAGAAGATACTTCACACCATGGCTATGTCTACACTTGTGAATTTAAGTCGACTTAGCTAAGTCCACTTAGCATGTCCACACTCAAATTTTAAGTCGACTTAGAGGGGACCCTACAAAATTGATCTAGAGCATCCACACTGGATGCCTAGGTCGACCTGTAGGGGCTAGGTGGACCTGGGGCATGTGGCAGGGGGGCACCCCTTGCCAAGTGTCAGAGGGCTCAGCCTTTGCCCCATTGTACCTGGGTACAATGGGGAAAAGGGGGACAGGGACCCTGGCAGGGCATAGGGGCAGGGTGGGCATGCCAGGCTGTGGCTGTGTCAGCCACCCCGGCAGGGAGGGCAGTGGGGAAGCCCTTAAAGTCAACTTAGGGCTACTCCACGTCTACACTGGCTACGTCGACTTTCTAAAGTCAACTTAGCCAGCAAAGTCGACTTAAAATGAGGTTTAATAAAGTCGATTTAATTTTTCCTTAAGTCGACTTAAGCAGCTACTTAAGTCGGCGTAAGCAGCTGCTTAAGTCAATTTAAGGGAAATGTAGTGTAGACACGGAGTAAATTAAGTCGACTTAAGCTTGCTTAAGTCGACTTCATTTACAAGTGTAGACGCACCCCCTATGGCTACCTCTTCACCCACCCGCAACCATGATTGCTGGTAGTCTCTGCAGTGAACGACAAAAAGCACCATGGCCAGCAAGGTCCAGTGCCAAAAGCCAAGGAACCTATGAGGCTGGACCTATTTGGAAGAAAGGTCTATACGAAGGGTGCCTTTGAAGATTGCCAATCAACAAGCAATCCTCAGTAGATACAATTTTAATTCATGGGTTGCAATGTCAAAATTTAAAAATCAAGTTCAAGCGAACTCCAAAGAGGGATTTGGAGCCCTAGTGAATGAGGGGAAGTCCGTAGCAAAAACATCACTGCAAGTAGCACTTGATGCAGTGGACTTAGCAGCTAGTGTGATGGCCTCAGGATTCACTATGAGACGATAGATGCTCATGGCTTCAGGCATCCGGACTACCCCCAGAGGTGCAAACAACCATACAGGACCTACCATTCGAAGGCAAAGCTCTTTTCTCAGAGGAGACCAATTCAAAACTAAATAGCTTTAAGGACGCAAGAGCCACGGTGAAGTTGTTAGGCATGCACACCCCATCAACACAAAGGAAGCACTTTAAACCCCTACCTAGCCAGAGGTTTTATCCTCCTAGACAAGACTACTCGAAAAGGAGGGGTAGGGGATATAAGCACAGGACCCCCCCCCCCCCAACCACCAAACCCAGGCAAAAGCTTGGGGAAACAACCACAACGGCTAAGCAGGCCTTTTGAAGGTGCGCCCGAGGGTGGTACCCCAGACCAATTACCGGATCCTCAACCACCATTCCGGGACAGGCTATCTCATTTCTACCAGGCATGGGCCCATAGTACATCAGACAAGTGGGTCCTTTGCACAGTGGAAGTGGGATACTCTATCCAATTTTCCACCTTCCCACATTCCCATCCGCCTTTCTGTCCCTCTTCAGGGTCCCCTCTTCCGAACAGCTCCTCATGGCAGAAGTCTGTGAGATGCTAAAGTCGGGAGCAATGGAAGAGGTCCCTCGGAATTCCCGAGGGAGGGAGTTTTATTCAAGATACGTTTTGATCCTAAAGGCAAAAGGAGGCCTAAGACCAATATTAAATCTTTGAGCCCTCAACAAGTTTGTAAAAAAGTTAAAGTTTTGCCTGCTCTCCCTAGCCACTATCATCCCATCCATGGATCCGGGGGGACTGGTATGCTGCCCTTCACCTCAGAGAGGCATACTTCCATATATCAATATTCCCACCCCACAGAAGGTTACTCAGCTTTGTGGTGGTGTCAGAACACTTCCATTTCGTCCTCTTGACAGCCCTGAGGGTGTTCATTAAATGTATGGCTGTGGTGGCAGCATTCCTCAGGAAGTGTGGTATCCAAATCTACCCATACCTAGACAACTGGCTACTGAAAGGCCATTCCAAGGAACAGGTGCAGTCCCAGCTGTGCCTTATAAAGGAGGTGTTTGCCAACCTGGACACACAGCTAAACGAAGCAAAATCAGCACTGACTCCCACTCAAAAGATCAAGTTCATTGGAGCAATTATAGACTCAACACAAGCCAGGGCTTCACTTCCAGAGTCCCGCTTCTGGACCAAGGGAAACATTATAAGATCATTAAGCACTTTCCCAACCATGACAGTGAGGAGCTGCCTGACCCTGCTGGGACACATGGTGTCCTGCGTCTATATGGTGCAACATGCCAGGCTTCACCTCAGTCTGCTGCAGTTGTGGCTCAGCTCAGTGTTCTGATCACACAGAGACAACCTACACAAAACGGTCTCCCTCCTGCCTTCAGTGATACAGTCACGCCAATGGTGGCTGGAACCAGACAAAGTAATGACAGGAATTCTCTTTATAAAACCGCAGCCCAATGTAACACTGGTCATAGATGCCTCCCAATGCGGCTGGGGAGCCCACATAGGCAGCCTATGAACTCAAGGCCTTTGGTCGTGAGAGGAGTTGAGACTGCATATAAATGTAAGGTAACTGAGGGCAATCAGGCTAGCCTGCCGAGTCTTCAGATCCCAGATTCAGGGCAAGCATGTAGCAGTCCTAACTCACAACACTGCGGCAATGTTTTATTTGAATTGACAAGGTGGGACCCGATCTTCACCTCTATGCAAAGAGCCCATTAAGTTATGGGAGGAATGCATAGCCCACTCGATACACCTAGGGGTGTCATATCTCCCAGGCTCTCAGAATATTTTTTGCTATTTTCATAATGCATAAATCAGTAAGTGATGGAAAATCTCAATAACATTAATGTATTTCATGCATGTGTTTTTTATAGCACAGATTATGGTATTAGTTATTTGAGTTGTAATTTTGTACATGCATTATTACTGCTCCTGCGGTGTTTGGTCTTAGTTTTACATTGCTAACTAAATATTATGACCGAATTATTTTATTAAATGGGTTCATAGCTAAAGGCAATTAGCTATTTGTAGATGATTTGGTTGTAGTTTGATAGCAATCCTACAGTAGAAATCAGCTGGTTTCTATGACATTCTGGGTAGCAAAAGATTTTTATTTTATTTTAAACATAGAGCTAAATTCTTCCTGCCTTTCACTCCACACAATCTCATTGGAGTCAGTGGGTCTCATGGGCTGAAAGTTGGCACAGAATTAGGTCTCTCTGCAAAGTAGGCATGGTCTTATTAAAGCACAAGGCTGATGAACATGAGACCTGGTCTCAACCATAGTTTTTTCAGTGATGTAAGTCACACAGGACCAGATCTTCAGAAGTGCTCATGTCCCAGCAGCTCCTGTTAGAACATTTGAAGCTGCTGAAGGCTGAGCTTTTTGGGAAAATCTAACTCTGAACCGCTTTCTCCTAGTACCCCATTTGTAAAGGAGGTTAAAGATACCTCTTTTCTCTGCCTTGTCCAGTTAGGCCCTGATCTTGCAAAGTTTACACAACTGCTTAGCTTAATCAAAATTTGATTAACTTGAATCCGATCATTTATTTTAGGTGGGCAACTCACAGTGCAAAAAGTTGAACCCATGAGTATGTCCTTGCAAGATTGAACCCTTAGTGGGTGTTTACACCACAACTGAAGGTGGGGCTGGAGTGTGAGCAAGCATAACCATGCTACCTTTACCTAGCTGAGGCAGGAGGTAGTGAAGACATAATGGAGTAAGCTAGTTGCCTGAGTAAAAGCCAGCCAGGCACTCAGGTGGTTAGCCCATGACGTGCCGATGGTGCTGCATCTTCACTGCCGCTATTACCAGTGCTAGCCAACTCTTCAGGCAGAGAATGTCTCTTCCTGTGCATCTGTACAGCACCTACCTCTGTGAGGCCTGCACTCCGACTGGCCCTGAAGACGCTGCTCTAATGCAAAAAAGAAGAGAAATTAGTCCCATACTGTAAACAACTTAAACTATTATGTTTGTAATATGAAAGGGAATCTTTAATTTTGATTTTAAACCCCAAACCATTATCTGTAAGGGATTTGCTGCCAGTTTAGAAAAAATAAAAAAAGATGTTGATGTTTATAACACAGTCCCAGCTAGCTAATGAAACCGATCTAGCTTTTACCCAGCCATCTCTGGCATTGCTTAGTGAAAGATTGAAATGATGAGTAAAGTTGCAGGGCAAGACCTCCTGAGAGACAGTAGGGATCTCCAAGGGACGAGAGAAGACTCAAACCCTGTTTCTCTTTCTCCATGTGCCTTAACTGACTCAAAACCGATACAGTTCAGAGGTCAAAATTCCAAGTGGGCTTTGTGCCCCATGATCTGAACTGGTTCCCACGTCCTCTTGATGTCTGTTTTACGGAGTGTGATGAGCGGCCCACCTCAGGCCTGATCCTGTGAGTCTGAGAAGCCCAGGCCAACCAACCAGGGCTCTGCTCACCACCATGGACTGACCCACTGCTCCCAAGGTGGGTTATACAAGTTCCTAATGGAAGCAGCCACTCCAGTCTGATCCATGATGCTACCTTGTGGGGAGAATCTCTAGCAGTTCTGCCAGACTCCCACAGCCTCTTCCTGCCTCTGCCCTAGCCTCTGCTGTCCTCTCCCACCCCTGGCTAACACTGACATGGAGCTGGTTTTAATGTTAAAAATGCAAAGAGCTGGGGGGGCGGGGAAGCAATCTGAGAGAGCCTTTCTCCTCATGTGGCACTACAACACTTAACTGCTTCCAATAGTCCTGCCCAGCACTACAGAGACGGCAAGCCTGGCTTTACCCGGAGACTGTGGAACTGGATACTCCTCTTGGTTTCTTAAATTTCAGGACCCACTCAAGACTGTCAGAGCAGGGGAGGGAAAGGAGGCTGGAGGTCAGTTTGAGGACTGGCCTTTGTGTCTGAACTCTGGCAGGTAGAAGTTATAAAAGAAATGCCATAGTTCTGTAGGGGATGTGTCCAGATTCTTGTGCAAAAAAGGTGACATTTTTCCCCTGTGTAGGTGGCCAACATAAAGAAGACCCATTAGACATTCAAGGAGCCCCACTGATTTCTATAGGGTGACTCAAATATTATAGGAGTGTATCCTATTTTGCAAAATGTACAGAATTTAATCGTGTGTGGTAATATTCACCCCACTGTAGTGAGCCAGCATGAGGGGTGAATATTATCACACACGATTAAATTCTGTACATGTACATTTAAAATCACCAGCAGTATCGTCCATGTGAATTTC
Source organism: Pelusios castaneus (assembly GCA_007922175.1). Classification (NCBI taxonomy): domain Eukaryota; kingdom Metazoa; phylum Chordata; order Testudines; family Pelomedusidae; genus Pelusios; species Pelusios castaneus. The sequence goes on from ML686112.1 coordinate 1,460,640, forward strand.
ACCTCATGGACTAGATTTTCAAAAGTGCTCACAGGCAGCAGCTGCTTCAGGTACTGGGAGGCTCTGAGCTGCTTAAAAGCATGACCCAGGGACCAAAGGTGAAAGGCTCGGTGTATTATCTAGTAATCCAAAGAGATCATGCAATAAAGTCTCTTAACATTTCCCCCACCGTCCTTTTTAATGTGATATTTCTGTTTTTCTAAACCATTATTATTATTAAAATCAAATAAATCCAATGCTATTGGATGCTCATTGTAATTACCCATTGCTTGGAAATATATGTTGTTTCATTCAAATGGAACGATGCTAGTGTTGCCTTCAAATTCTGCAATAATCACAGACCTTAAGGAAAACATATCCAATAATGCCATTAATTAGAAACAAAATGAAAAATTGCAGTAAACTAGGCTTTTGAAATGTGGCCACTATTACTCATCTCTTAGTTAATACTAATTTACCAGCACACTCTGCATTCCTTTTTTCCCCTCACAGCCAGTCTCCTGTGCTACCGTGTGTTAATGATACTACGCTTTTTGGTTCTCTGATGACAGTTGATGGATTTGATTTAATCTTAAGCATGAATCTGACTTTTGTGTCTTTTGGCATGACTTCAGACTACACAGCAACATTGGCATAAGAGCCAGGAAAAAATGCCAAGGTGTCTAGAAGTTTGAAATTTTAGACCCTAGCATGTTTACACGTACAGAAATTTAATCCAATTCAGTAAATTGCCGGAAGATATAAAATACTACTAAAATAAGCTAAAGTCTGTAGCATAGCTACATGTATGGTACAGACCACAATGGCTTTCAATACTAAGACAGGAAACGCAGATTTTTTTTCTTTGCTGATACTTTAATCTTCTTTTAAAAGGAAATTGAAACCCAAGTAATTGGAGATCTGACAACGAGGAGAAGTAGGGCCGGCTCCTCAGCTGGTGTAAATTGGCATATCTCCATTGACTTGAGAGGCGCCTGCTGATTTACTCCAAGTGCCAATCTGGCCCCATAGAGATTGGGAGTGTATTGAGGGTCTTGGTTTGGGGAAAATAGCTTGCTTGCAATCAGAATGAGTCAAACTTGTATTTTTCTCTTAGCCTTCCCTACTGGTTAATCTAAAGCTGCACCAGATGTGGGGTTGGGGGTGAGATGAAGAAACATTAGCTGCCATCTGTACCAGAATGAAATATACAAAGGCAAAATTAAGTGGGCTAGGGTTAACATTATCTAGAATATGAGTTGGAGAGTCTGGATTAATTATTTTATCTTGGTGCAGTGGTCATTTACGTGATAACATTAGTTTGTCTTACAATACAATTAAGATTTTATTCCCATAATCTTTGTCGTACATTAGATATTACCAGGCTCAGTGCAGTACTTCTTTGATACTATGTTTGGTGCCTCACTGGCTAATTCAGTACTAATTTCATTATAAAAGGTTGCAGAGGAAAAAATGTTCTAAAAGGTCTTTTTCTCATGAAATCTTGTCCTGTAGTTATTCAGATGTGAATAATGATGGGTAATTGGCAGTGACTTTTATTTATTTAGTCTGGCCACTTAATGCTATTAAGGAAATGTTACAAACAGCATAAAAAATACAACCAATTTTCAGAGATGTTATTTGGTTTATGATTAATTTTAGTTTCAGGAAAGCAAAATGTACATCAGCAATTTCACACCTTGTTACATTTTCTGTTTGTCTTCATCACATGCATGATTGTTTTGGTGAGCTGCAAACATAAATGCAAATGATATAATATCCGACTTTCATTTTGAGAATTTTGTTTGAAATTAGCATGAGTGTGCAGATTTACTTGTAAACAGCATCAGAAGGATATATTGTTTGCATCCATTCCTTTGATTTCAAGGAAGAGATTTAAATAAGAAATTCCTCCCTTCCCACCCACCCGTATGTGTGAAATTTATTATAGTTTCTACACATCCTGAATTTTGTACTCTAAATAGAACTTTTCAGTGGATGGGCCTCCCTTTTATTAAAAGGATTTTGCCCTTGTAGAATCAGTGACCTTTAAAAAAGCAAGTTTCAATGTAATCCTTTTATTTTCCTGAGATCATATAGCACAGTGTCCAATTGCAGGCTTTTAAGATGGAATGATTGCAGACTTTGTCTGACTGCTCAGATTGAATTACGTTTTGTTTGATAAAGAAAACGCTAAAATACATATACCTTCCTTCTTCAGATCAGAGCATTGCAACCTCAATGTGTTGAGGATGCAGAATAGCTGCAGTATCATTCCAGCACCACTGGGATTGATTACATATACTTAATTGGTCTTTATCTCATGATTACACTTTAACACTTCTTCTGAGGAAGATTCAAAATGGATACAATTCTGCCCCTCTAATTTATTCTGGGAGTTCATTTACCCATTTCCTTATCTTGCTTCTCTTTCCCGGTAGAATACAGTATTCTGCATGGTTGCAGCTGACCATACATGGATACTTACGTAGCCAGAAATTAAAGTTTGTAAGCTAACAAAAAAAAAAAAAAAGACACATTGCAAAACTGGCTGAGGGGAAAGTGCTATATTTTATAGTCAATGTGGCATTAGAAGTTAGCAGTCAAAAAGGTGAAGACTGCCCTGAGTCAAGTGGTTCTGCAGTCTGAAGCAATTAGCCATGTCAGTTTCCATAGCCAGTGGAACACAAGGAAGTGATGTGGCTAATATCACATCTGACCACTTTTGGACCATCTGACTGGGTACCCAATTCACACATCTGGTTGAGCTGCAGGTGGCCTTTCAGTGTGAGCTTAAGCAAGACTCAAAGTCCATCATATTTGCCACTATGCCTCATTAGGAGTGAGAAGCTCCTGGATTTCAATCCTGAATTTTCCAGTGGCTTGGGCAAGATGCTTCAACTCCATCTTACTTTCCATATCTGTCAAATGGAGATAAACTTTCTCCCTGCCCCACCACCATCAGGCAGTGATATGGTGAAGATTACTGTTTACACAGGAATTTGAACATGTATACTATATATATGTATACATGTGTTACTATATATATGCTATGCTTATTTTTCTCTACAGTTGGAGCAGGGGTGCTACATTTCTTATTACAGATGTTCTCAGAAAGGAGATTGTTGTGGATTTCTGTACCTTATGAAATGTTCTGAATTGTCTTTAAGATCTTAGAGGGAGATTTTCCATAGGGTTAATGAGATTGAAGAGCACAAATTTAGTTCTTTTAATGAGACTTCTGTTTCTAAACCTCTTAGATACATTAGAAAATCTCCCTCCTAGAAAAGGAAAGGTCCTTTATCTTGTAGTAAAGCATTCTTGATGCTGAGAAGTCTCTTCTACTGAGGTGTTGTCCTCTGGCAGAAGGCTTTAGATGTATGGACACACAAAGGAAGAGCTGAAATCCTAAAGCCTATTGTCTACTGTTTCCCTGATTTATTAAGGTACAAACTGCAGAAATAATCTCAGATCTCTCTCTCTTTCTCTCCTCCCTCTTTCCCCCCCACTCTCTCTTTAAGACTTATGTTTCACTGTCCTCCTTCTTCTGAAGGTAACTTTGAAAGTGCCAAGCAGTATAAAGGGCCAGAAACCTGTCACAAAGGGTAATATAGTGAGTCTCTTAGGCTATGTCTACACTTGAAAAATTAAGTTGACTTTATGAAGTCGACTTAAAGTCGACTTTAAGTCGATTTAAAATGGGCCTTATTAAGTTGACTTAACAAAAGTCGACTTAACTTTTCAAGTGTAGACGTGGACCCTTTTCAACCTTATTAAGTTGACTTAACGTTTTAAGTCGACTTAAAAGGTCCACCTAGGCACTACTCTGCATCTCCACTGGCTTAAGTCGACTTAATAAAGTCGACTTAAGCGCTAGTTCAAATTAAAATGAGGTGTTCTTAATTCGAACAAACTTTTTCTTAATTCGACTTAAGGAGCAGCTTAAGTTGACTTAAGGAAAGGCCAGTGGAGACGTGGAATAAATTAAGTCGACTTAAGCCTCCTTAAGTCGACTAAATTTGCAAGTGTAGACGCACCCTTAGAGATCACATTGGTTGCTCATGATGCCCTTTTAGACTCTGTACACACAGCCCTAGATCTCCAGATATGAGAAGAGTCCGAGAGAAGACAAGTAAAAAACAGCCTATATTTTGGCCCAGTTGTTTCCAAGCAGAACATTTCCCAAAGGGAGCATGTTGATAATATGATATTTGACCAGCTCTTCAATGGCTGTGAGGAGGGTTGGCCTTTTTAAGCTATCAGTTTCATGAGAGGAGCTTGCCATGAGCAATTTATTCCTATTTTGTGAAAAATCACCACTTCCCCACCTTCTCTTGGCTAATATTTGCCACAGACATATACACACCTGTCTCCGATGTCACAAACACAAGGGTCTGACATGTAACACTCCCATGTCACATACACGTTGGGGAGGAGAGGGGTCAGTACCAATGGAGATTCTGGTGTGATGGTATGAAAAGAAGACGACTAACCATAGCATGGCTACATATGAGATTATGGTCGAGGATTGTTTTCCCTCTCTACGCCTAGTGCATCTGTAGATGAAACCATGACTCCTTTCTCCTCTTCCCCCTTTTGTGGCTGGTTGCGCAAAGACAAGGGGAGTAACCTGTACCCCGAAAGGGGCTGTAGTAAATTACTTCCGTACTGCTCCCAATGGAGCCCAGGTCCCTTGGGAAGTGTTGTGCTTCTCAGAGCCCCAGCTCTTAAGATGCCTTGATACACACGTTATCCCTAAGTGTGAGAGCCTGTGTAGGTCCATCTTGCACAAGCAGAAGAGTCCCATTGAACTGAATGTTGCATTGAAACTCATGTTTCAGAGGTGGGATTTAATCGCTTGAATTCCTTAAATCAAGATGGAATGTCTTTCTAAACATATGCTCTAGCCCAGCCGTCAGATATGCGCTCGACATATGGTGAATTTCTATGATGGTCTTGTTCATGCAGAAAGTGAGATTGGATGACAATAGTGGTCTTTTCTGGTCTTAGAATCTATTAAGCTGTTGAAAGTTTCAGGGTCTTTCACATCTCTCTGTCTTATGACCCCTCACCTGGGCAATTCTGAGGCCTGCTCTTCAGAAAAGACCATGTGTGAATGAGTATCAGCTGACAGTGTTCTTGGAAAGCTAAAGTCGTGACAGATCAGTAAACAGCAGGTGAATATGTGTACCTGAAAGAGGGTCAGATACAGGATCCTGATTTTAAAACAAAAGCTTGCCAACAGCATCCAATCCAGGAATAAATATTTGGAATATTTCCTGTATTCTTTCTGGCTGAAGATCAGAGTTAGCAAAACAAGTTTATTTGGTTTTTTAGTTCTTTAATCAGGATTTTTTTGGTAGCATGTTAATTAGTTGCTCTTGCATACAAAAAAAGTATTATTTTGATGGTTCAGTGAAATTTTGGAAGATAAAACATGTTCAAATTGAGGATGATCATGTATACATGAAACATAAAATGCTGTTTATTTGATGGGCAGCAGAGAGAAAGGTGCAGAGTTAAGTGGAGAAGATGCATACCCTCAAAGGCAAAAGAAAGGATGGTCTAGGGGGTAGGGTGCTCACTTCATTTCAGATGGGACTTGGGTTCTGTTCCTTGGTATGTTATGTGGAGGAGTTCCTTAACCTTTCTCTATGTTATGGGATGGTGGTTCTGTACTCCTTCACTGGGGTATAATGAGAATAAACACATTGTCTGCTAGGTACTCAAATACTATGCTAATGGAGGTCATGATAGGAGAGTAAAGTTAATGCTGGGCAAACAGCCTGCCCTGAGCCCCAGGTTCTAAGAGGCAGGCCTTGCTTCCCTCGAAAAGAAATTCCAGTTAAAATGTTTTATCTTCTCTTTTTTCTCATCCCTTCTCGCAACTTATGCAAAAAATATAACTAGACGTTACCATCCCTCTTCTGTGTAGGATCCTTGGAGAGAACAGGCTTATCTTTCTCTTCCTTCCCGTCCCTTGCTAAATACTTGGTCACTAATTTGGAGGCATTGCTGTTACAGAAAAGTCGTACAGTTAAGTCTTTAAGCAGAAAAGGATTGTAATACCCTCCGCCCCAACTCAGGGCATCGAGGAGGAATGAGCAGGCAATAAAGGGTGACCATCGACCCAGTCCACCTCTGGGACTCCCTGTTTTCTTCTTCCAACAGTACGTCAACAGATGAATGTTTTCCTGCTTCTCTCATATCCCTTACTTCATTATTTGACCTGGGAATTTGCCATTGATAAAAAATACTGGTGTTATTTAGCTCATGCATCATCATTCTCTCTCATGGATGCCACTGAGGTACCAGTCCCAAAAACTGATCCGCACAGATGCACCAAGGAGAGCAATGAAAGCACCACACTTTATTTTCCATAGCAGCATTCTGCTAGGGAGATGGTAGCAGCTGTAAAAACCATAACTTTCAAAGTTGTTTAGGTCTCTGGGTTGAAAATGAGCCATCAAATATATTTGCAACAGATACGTGCACTGTAAAGATAGCAAATAGCCTGGGAAGACTGGTCTAGTAAAATTATATTGCTCCTTTAATCTGCAGGTTCCCAAAGGCCAGCATAAAGTTCAATATGCAAACCATCTGCTGAGCTCACTGCCTAGTGGTCACCATAAAAGCCATTGCCATTTCGATTTGCAAGGACTTAATAGCAGTGGGGCACTGCAGAGATGGAAATTAGGCAAACTAGGAAATGGTAATGTTGATACTGGCAGCCACTGACATTTACCTGCCTCTGGAATGACAGATGGAATTCTTTAACCCATGTGCAGCAGGGCCTGGGCTAAGTCAGGAGATGGGCTCTTTCTGCTAGGTTACTGCAGGTATATCTACACTGCTATAAGCAGTGAGTCTCAGCGTCCAGGGCAGCTGACTCAGGCTCATGGGATTCAGGCTCCTGGGCTAAAACTGTAGACATTCGACAGGCTCGAGCCAGGCTCTGAGATCTGGTGGGGAAGAGGGTCTTGAAGCTGGGGTGGCAGAATGAGCATCAACGGCTATGCTGCAATATTTAGGCCCACAGCCTGAGTCCTGTGAGCCCGAGTTAGGTGAGCTGGACACTGCTGTGGGGTTTTTACTGCAGGGCAGGCACACTCTAAGTTGGCACTGACTAATGAGCCAGGTGACAAATTGAATGCTAGCACCATTTCTTGCAGCCCCTAGGGGACAGCTGCCAGGGCAGCCTGAAAGACCTGGAGGGGATCTAAGAATCAGACTTCACATCACAGCATCCTGCCTGTTGGTGGCTCAGTTTATGTTCACAGCAGGGTCAACTGGAGAGTTAACTTACCTCTTGCTGCTAAGCTGACTCCTGTCCACACACAGCAATCTCTCGCTGGACTGTGGCAGAGCTTTAAATTCCAGTCACCTGAGCCCTTGGAGGATGAGATGCTGCTCAAGTGCTGCTGATGCCCAAGCTAGTAATGCAGTGGCAACTTGGCTGGTCTGTGCCATTGTTACAGTCACCGCATTGCTGGGGCATTTTTGCAGAATGGCTGTGCTCACTCAAGCTAGACCGAAAGGGGAGAAAGTGTGCTTATCTAACACTGCAGTGAGGACAAGCTCCAAATGCATCCCTTGACACAGCCGAGACTTGCCCATTGTTTCTGGAGCTCTTCTGGACAGAGTATCCATGCTGTCCCCTACAAAGGCAAATGTAATGAGGATGAAAATATAAGGAAAAAACAGAACATTGCCAATAGCCTGCGAACGAAGCCAGGGACATATTGTGTCAATAACCACACTACAGTAGGGCAGACTCAGATAGAATGGAGATGGACATGTTATAAAATTTGAGGCCAACTAAGGACAGATGGATAAAGGCAGACAGACAGACAGACAGATAAAGGTCTTCCTTGGCTTTAAATAACATTAATTGTTTTGAAAAATAAGGCATTGCTGTGCCGTGTTCACTTTCCTGCCACAAAATGAGTTGACAGCAATTAAAACTCCAGAGAAATGCAGATTTTTAAAATATTTCAGTGGCCTTCCTGGACCTAAAATTTTCTTGAATCATTATGTAGGCTGAACAATTCTGCCAAAACCTAGCTGCCCCAGTACAGATACCACACTGCTGGGTGGCTTGGGCAGAAGCTCTGGGCCCACATTGAACTGCAAATTCTCTCTCTCCTCTCCCAGGCCTGCCATCTCCCAGGCTCCTGATTGCCTACACATAACTTCTGCCTCCCTCCTAGCATCCCCTCCCATCCCCAGACCCCCACTCAGGATCTTACCAGTTGCTAGCTAGTGGCTAGATGATGGGATGAATTTTCTTTGCAAACATTTTGTGGGAAAAAAGTCCTCCTTTCCCCCCCCTTTGGAAAAGGTTGATTTTTTGAAAATCTACCCTGCTCTACATTATCCAGCCTCTTAGCCTATCAGAGCATCTCACTCTCTTGCTCCAGATTCTTCCAACTACTTCTCCTTTGCCTTCCAATCCAACTAATGCCTTTCCATCCAGTTCTCCTTGTGGTCTTCCACAACCTTCTTCCTGCTCTTCCTCTAAAGACTATATGGCATCCCTGGCCTCATTGACACAGACAGGCATTACACACTGACCCAGAGATGCATCACAGCCCCACTTCAGGCGACCATCCATCCAATCATGAGATTCTCTTCTGAACATTTCAACCATTGCAAAGCAAATACCTTGGCTGTGACAGGAAACATACGTTCTGTAACCATATCGCAAGGTTTGGTGTGGGAACTGTGGCTGTAGCTTACAGTTTAACCTTGTGCTGAATTGGACTCTTATTATGCTGGTGGCTTTGGTGCAAATCTTCAGCTGTTTAAAACCAGTGTAACTCCATTGGCTACAGACCATTGCTGGTGAGGAGGAGACTCACAAAGCTGTTAGTCTTTAAAAGTGCCACAGTGCTCCTTGTCTGTAGTTTAAAAGGGTTCCCCACCCCCTCTTTAATTTTATCCCTGTGCATTTTATCAGAACATATTTATTTAAAGCTTTATGTAACTTACCAGATAAAATGTCTTCAGAAACTACAGGAGTTTTATACCACAGCTTGGAATTAATTCGAAACCATCAATGGAATCAGAATCAGTTTAGTTCAGGTCAGTGGTCCAGCTCTCACCTCAGGAGAACCAGCATAGCTCCATTGAAGTCAAAGGGCCAGATTCCCAGCTGATCTGAATCCACACTGAAGTTAATGCACACTCTGGCCAGTGGGCTAGATGTAGGAGTACATGGTAATGTTAAATTTAAGCTAAGAAACAAGATACCGTCCTACTAACTCTCATTTTGTTTTGTTTTTCTCCTGTCTTGCAGCACCTTCTCCAATCAGTATTGTGAAAAAAGGAAAGATAGCTAAAAATAGCATCTCCCTTTCCTGGCAGGAGCCGGATCGACCCAATGGCATCATCCTGGAGTATGAAATCAAATATTTTGAAAAGGTGTGACTGACTGATTGCAAAGCATCCTAAGTATCTTCTCTTTGCTGTCCATCTCTTTTAGTTCTAATTATCCTAGTCATGGAAGGGAATGAAGCAATTTTATGTGTAAATCAATGTCAGATTGATTCTGCAGTAAATGATTAGGAAGACTTGAAATGTGTGTGTTGTTTTCCATTAGAGTGCCAGTTCTGTTGAACAAATACATTAAAACTGCATGTCAGTTTCATCTCCAGTCTTATCACATTAAATTAAAGTATACTAATTTGTTACGAATCAGAGGAGCTTAGGAACTAACATCCATCTTCTCACTCAGAACATTGGGCATGCCCCAATCTTTAATTTTACAGTTCTGCTTTGGTTTTAAGGATCAGCTGGCATTTATTCCAGTACTCATTGAAACGTCAGCTAGGGCATACTGGCGTTCTTGGTTTATCTCTGCGAAAGGTTGTTTTTGTTACTGGTTCTTGGTATTACAGAGGCACCTTGGAGCTCCACTTTTGCACCAGGACCCATTGATGGTAGGCATGGTATGAAGTCAGAACAAGAAGGTAGTCACTGGTCCCAAGGGACTTACACAGTTGGTGGTCACACCTTGAAGCCCTACACAGGCTTTCCTCAGGCAGCATTCTTACTGAAGTCTATAGGAGGTTTCTCAGGATAGGGACAGAGGCTTGACCTTGGACAAGTCCCTTCCCTTTTCTCTGCCTCAGTTTCCCCTTCTTCATTTCATCTGTTTCGTCCATTTAGAGTGTGAGCTCTTTTGGGCAGGACTGCTCCCAGCCCTCTTCTTCAGGGGTGCAATCTACTATCCTCAGCAAGCTGGGCAGCTCAGCTTTCCAGTGCAAGGGAAGGAGTGGCCCAGAGCACAGGGCCTTCATTTCTGGGCAGCACAAGGTGGAGAAAGCTCATTTGTGCTCAGCACCCACATAGGAGCCAGTCAGAATCTGGCCCAGAATAGAGGCATCAGCATCTGGCCCAAAACATTTATGGACAATATATGCCCCTGGAAATGCATGCAGCTCCCATTGGCTTTAGTTGGAGTTGCTCCAGGGCAGAACTTTAGCCCTGGGGCTTCAAAATAAACAGTGGCTCAAAGGTGCTAAGGATCATAACAACTTTCCATATCATTCAGGACAGGCACATTAGTGTGGATAAAGCAGGTACCCACTGAGCGTTTGCCCAGATCTCCAGCTGGAACCTTTTTATACTTTCCAGAAAGTCTAGGGTGTTTCTTTTCTTTCCATAGTTTTCTTGTTGCAGTGCCTCTGGGCTCTGTTAAACCCACTCAGCAAGGCTTTTTTTTAGTGCTGCATACCTGGCTGGAATAGGATATATTTCACTTCTCACAGGAAAGCTGGGCTTGATGCAGATCCTAGCTCAGTTTTTTAAACACAGGGAATTGGGATACGTTTCATATACATGTCTGAACTTGACAGTGTTTAACCAAACTGGACATCTTAATCTTTCAATATTAGCTGTGCACTGCTCACAGCAAATACACCCTGCCTTTACTGCCAGGACCAGCTACCCACCCATCCAAAAATATATTTATCCCCAGTAGATTGTTTTAGAAAAAGGATGAAAATATTGTCGGCTCACCTCACAGGGCTCAATCCTCAGAAGTGCTAAATTTACACTCAGAGTTCTGGCAGGGAAAGATGATGAGTCTAAGTTTCAGCTGGAAATAAATATTCTGGACCACTGAAGCTGCTAACAGAAACTTGCTTCAGAGGACGAGGCTTTTTGAGCTGGGGAAGAGATGAAGGGTACAAGTGACAAGTTAGCCAATGAGGGAAGGAAGCAGTCAGTAATGCTGACAAGTCAATAAGGATGGGTTCTGTGGAGATGAAGGGGAGGGTTCAGAAGGGCAGAATCAAATCCACATGTCAAAGGCAAGGTCATGGAAATGTGTTCATCCATCAGCCAGTCAGTAGGTTTTGGCACCCAGAACTATTTGACCAGAGTGAAGGGTAATAGTGTGGCCTAATGAATCAAACTCTGGACTCAGAGTCTGATTTTGTTTCTAGCTCTGCCAACTGGCCCTGCTGGGAGACCTTGATCAAGTCATGCCTCCTCCTATACTCAGTTTCCCCACTTGTAAAAACAGTATAACATTACTGACCTCCTTTTGCAAAGCACTTCGAGATCTAATAATGAAAGGTGCTATTTAATAAGTATTATTACTATATATTTCATCTACCCACTCATGTGACTTGACCAATCCAATGGAGTTTGGCCATCCAATGAATTAAAATGCTTAACAGATTACTAATACGTGTACATATTTTATTACTTCATAGCTGTCAAACCTCTGTAACACGATGTTATTAATTCTTTACTTTTTAAAAGATCAAGCATTACAATACACATCATAATAAATACACTGCTGTAAATGAAGTGTGAGAGTTGTGTGCCTAAGCCAAGATTTTCAAAAGTGGCTAATGATTTTGGATGCTTTGATTTTTGAATGCGCAGCCTGTGGCACCTTAAAAGGGCCCAGTTTTCAAAAAATGCTGAGCACCCAACTTCTGAAAATTAGGACCTTTTAAAGTGTCTCAAGAATTCAAAAATTGAAGGACCCCAAATCACTAGTTACTTTTGTAAATCTTGTCCATGCACTTTTCACCAAAATTTAACGTTAGTTGAAAATCCAGTTTTTTGTCCAAAAAATCAGTTTTAACAGAAAAAATTAAACAGCTCTACTCAACTCCTAGTAGGATTGGCTCCTGATTCCCTTGGAAGAGACTTGATTCATTTTAGAGCCCTATAAGTAAAATGTATCCCTGATGCCAAATTTGGATGGTTAGTAAAAGAGAACATAAGAATGAAGTACTAGTAGTCAAGTATAACACGAGAAAGGCCTTATAATTGTGATTATATATTCCCCAATTGCATAAATTACATTAGAGGAATTCAATAACTGCATTTAGAAAACAGCAAAAACAAGAAGGTTGGCCTTTGACCCTTATGCTGATTGTTCTCCACCACGCCAGATGAGCTGCTATTGTCCATAGAATCAGTACAATGTTAGGACATAGCTGGTACAGTTAGCTGCACAACGCTTTTCCCCTGGCTCTCCTCAGCTATCCCCAGAACATTCAGCAACAATCAGTCAAATAGTGGTGAAATATGCCAGAGTTTCTTAAATAATTAGGTACAACAGCACCCAGCAGTGATGTAGTTAGAGTTCTTAGAATATAGTTTGCACCCAGAAAAGCCCTTGTTGATACTGTTGTGTATTGCATCTTGGATATTCCTTTAGCAGAGTTTAAGGTGAATGGATTTTTGCTCCATTTTTGCTAAAAGATTCAAGTAAGTTGTTCCCATAAACAGAGGGAATAATCTTTTACACTGAACGACATCCAGGTGCTAATACACTGCATTGCAAATAGACTGGTTAGGTCACAAACTACAATGCAGTTCACATGCTGGAATGAACATACACAGAAAGTCATGGTTTCAGTATAAAGTAACTTTGTCCTGGGTTACTTTATAAGGCGTGCAATGGGCAGTTGCAACATTAGGATAGGTTATACTGTAAGGTATAGTCTTTCCCTGGGGCAGAGCGGGGTTGGCACAGGCTGAGGGAACTGGGGTGGGATTGTGTCTCAGCTTCCCAGGGTTGCCAGGAAATGTGTGCAATGTGGCCTTGGTTCCTCCTGCCTCTTTGGGTGACATGTGGTGCAGAGGCAGTCCCTATGCTTCCTCAGGCAAGGGTATCCATGATCCTCAGGAGCTACATGTCTGTTATAGCCCCTGCTTGCAAGCCTTGGTTCATTAGCTCAAAGCAGTTCATGCTTTTTGTTCGGGAGGCCCTTGGTTCAATCCCTAGTGTGTTGGCCAAGATGGTGGCCATCCTACAAGCATTTGTGTTGATCAGGGTACGCAGGGGAGATAGGAAGAAGGATGCCAAGGCCTCAAACCTGTAAAGGTCACTGTATGGGCACAAGGGTTTGCTCACAGGGCTCATTTTAAAATGGGACCCAGTACCACCACTATAGTACGTCCCAAATAACACCAACATTTCAGAGAAAAAAGGCTTTTGCTTGATTGGGTTTTCAATTTCTTTTTATTTATACATGATTCCAAGAAAGTTTTGCTCTAAAGAATTACTTACCTTCTTTGCCTCCATATTCAGTAGATGAAGTGCTTTAAAATTTTTATGCAACATTTGAAATGCTTTCTATTATTATTTTTGAAGTGTTGGTTGAAATTGAACTTTCCTCAGCATTGAAAATATAACTGTTTCAAAATGATGATGTGATGAGATATGGAGCAAAGTATTAGAATTTGCATTTCCTTTGCTTGAAATAAACAATCTTTTGTTTGTTAAATCTTTTGTTACATTGCTTGCAAACATTACGCTGCTGTGCATTTTGCCCTTGCCTTTGGGTAGCCTGGGATTGATTACCTCTGATGATTTTGCCTATTATCATTACTATTAATGATGAGCCAGAATTAACAGCGAAAAATATATAATTAATTTTTCTTTTTGTTGTGTTTGCAAATTGTCTTTAAATAGAGCACAACATTTTTATTCATATCATTCTGAGATGCCTTTATCAAATAATTGTTGGTTTGCAAATCATTCATGAGTGGCTATTGGAACCTTTCATTCATACTGTCTTGGCCAATTACATAAATCATGTGGTATTGTTTCAGTTATTTGATTGGGGCACTGCATCCACAACATACTTATGAATGTACCTAACTTGCTACATGTATGCAGTCTCATTGACTTCAAAGGGAGTGTGCAGAGGGCAGGTCTACATTGCCCACTGTTTTCAGCAGCAGTCGAACAGAGATACTTAAGTTACTTAAAATAACTTGAATATCTTAAGTCGACTACCCTATGCCTAGCAAGTTCACTGTGCTGAGTCGAAAGGAAGAGCCTCCCTTCAATTCAGCACTACTCCAGTTGTCAGGGTGGTCTTAATAGATTGGTTTCCCAATGAACCGAGTGGGTCTCCATATACCCAATCAGTCGATCGGGAACGTTGATCTGACATAGGTGATTTTGCTGCCATCAGTGAAGACTAGCCCAGAGTCTTAGAGTTAGTTATGTGTTTAAGTGCCTTGATGAGTTGAAGGCTGGGCAACTCATGTAACTAAGCAATATAAGACAAATGTAAATTATACAACTGTGAATATATATTTTGAAATTTCCTTCCGGTAAATAATGAAGCTGTGTATTTTCAATAATATAGCTCACACATTCAGAAGTTTGCAGGAAGCAAACATAAAAGAGTTGTGAATATAATCAGATTGAAATGCAAGTCAGAATTTGAACTAATATTCACATTCAATTTTCCCCACTATTCATTCAGCTAATTGCTATGTCATCCTTAGCACTCCTCATTTGTCATTAATTTAATTTGCATTCTCTTGCCATACAACAATAATAAAATAAAGCATGTTCCTATGTTATAAGAATGATCTGTCTTGAGTGCTTGAGAAACTTAGGGCATGAAACACGTTCTTTTAAGATAAATCACTTCCTAAAAGTAAAGAAAACAGCGCTTCCATGTTTGTCCAAATGATCCCCATTAGTTCGGCAGGGAAATTCCGCATGCTTTAATTAGAAAATGGAATATCCTAAGTTTGGAGTTTTCTGATGAGCAGGTGCTTGATCCAAAGCCAATTAAAGTTAGTGGGAAGAACATGTAGAGCTGTTGGCCTGTCTCCCTAAGCCAAGAAAGAACTAACACCATGTCCAAAGTCTGTTCAAGACTTCTTTTAGGGCACAGTGGTCTTCACTGAACATAAGAGTTCAAAAGGTGAAACCCAAACAAAGCTATTCCTTGACCAAAACATGGTGCAGGGGCCTGTACACCATCCTTTATTTATGCCACACATGCTCTCCCTTAGGCCCAGCCACAGGAGTGCTCCATGCCTTCCTTTAACATGAGCCCCTTGCTGGCATTTAGACTTACTTCCTGAGTCAGCAAAACAAACAAGGGGTATGTCTACACTTGAACCTTAAGTCGACTTAATGATGCTTAAGTCGACCTAAAGAACTCTGCGTCCACATTGGGCGCTTCCTTAAGTCGACTTAATAACTCAACCTCTGAAGATCGACTTAACGCCTAAGTCGACCTTATTAAGTCGACTTAAGCCAGTGTGGACGGGGAGTGCCCTTAAGTCGACCTAATTGGCCTCCAGGCCCCAGTGCATTGTGGGACAGCTACCCACAATGCACCACTCCTCAGTTGACCAGCAACTTCCAGTGTGGACATAGGCAGTCAACTTAAATTTTTAGTGTGGGCTCTCTAAGTCAACTTAACAAAATCAACTTCAAGTTGACTTAAAGTTGACCTTGTTAAGTCAACTTAACAGAGCCTCTAGTGTAGACATAGCCAAGGAGTCCTGTGGCACTTTTAAAGACTAACAAATTTATTTATCGCATGAAGTCTTCAAAGCCTATGATGAAGTAAGATTTTCTCCCACGACAGCTCATGCGATAAATAAATTTGTTAGTCTTTAAAAGTGCCACAGGACTCCTTGTTTATTTTGCTGACCTAGACTAACACAGCTACCCCTTTGGAACTTGCTGAGTAAGAGGCTCAGATAACTCCCTTTAAAAGCCAGTCATCTTGTGATAGACATCCACTGACTTAAAAAAAAACTTTGGAACAGACCTTAGATCAGTCTAGAAATCACGTGTTTACCTTAAAATATCATATTGGAGATCTTGAGAGAGGTATTAATTAAAAAACAAAATCATTTTCAATGCTGTTGCTTGTAATTTACTTGATTAGATGCAGATTGTTTAGTACAGTAAATATTTCTAGCAGTAATTACCAAACATTTGAGTTTGATGTTAAATGAAAGAGAACCACAAAATGGTTCATTTACATTAGAAACTTATTTACATGCAGAATTATTTTAGCAAATGTATTTAAACAGTCCTTGCCACATAAAAAAAAGATTTGTGTGTGTTTGTATCAATATATGTCTCCATGTGTGTATATTTGATTTTTACTATTTTTGGTTATTATTTCTAACTAAGAATAAAATCTATAGCCCTGATTCTCATTTCTACTAAGACCACTGTCAAGGTACACTATATAAAGAGACTCACTTTAAGGCCTCTTCAGGGTTGCAACCCATGTTCTTAGTGTCCTTCCTTAGTCTTTGACTGCCAGAAGCTGGGAGTAGACGACGGGATGGATTGCTAGATGATTGCCTGTTCTGTGTATTGCCTTTGAAGCACCTGGCAGAGGACAAGACCCTGGGCTAGTTGGGCCATTGATCTCCACAATGACCGTTTTTATGTTCTTCCTGGACCAGAGTGGGTTTGCTAACCACTGGGCTATTGTCTGTTCTGGGAGGTGGAGGTCTCTTGTATTCTCTGGTCAAAATCAGAAATTCTACCCTGGACAAGAGAAAGTTTCAGTTTAAAAAGAAAAAAAAGAGATCCCTGACCAGTTATATTTTACATCCACTTCACCCTAGAGTAAATGAGGTGCAGAGTAAAATAAAGTGCAGAACAATAGCGAATTGGACTCCATGTCTTTGCACTATATAGTTTTCACATAGGTTTTTGGGGGGCACGGGGTCTCATTAACGCATGTTCAATCATTCTGTTTATTTGCGTTGGTGTGGTCATTATTGCTATGGCTGATGTGTTAATTGGCAATTTGTATTTTGCTATTGTTGTCGTTTACGTGGTCAAACTTTGCATTTTTTTGGGAAAAAAAGGATCAAGAGACCAGCTACACTATCATCAAATCAAAAGAGACTACGATTACAGCGGATGGCTTGAAACCAGCGTCAGTCTATATCTTCCAAATTCGAGCACGCACGGCTGCAGGATATGGTGGCTTCAGTCGAAGATTTGAGTTTGAAACCAGCCCAGTGTGTAAGTCATTTTAATTACTGTCAGTTCATGTCTCTGAAATGGTTACCAGAAAAGAGTCAGTGGATCAATATCTTTGCAAGGGACTCTTGTCAGTCTTCTTGTCATCCCCTCTCTCTCTTTGGCCTGATCCATTTAGTTAAGAAAAATCACTCATGTCATTGCTGTGAGTTGGAAAGTTGAACATATAGGTCCCTGTTTCCTCATCTCATTTAGCCTAGACGGAGATGAATGAACCAGGAAGTCTTTAAACTTAGGAAATCTATTAAGGTTGCTGTCTGGAGAACTTTTTTACTGCTGTGTCACTTGCATTGAAATGTTGTTTACTCATCACTGTGTGTTGGGTTGTTTACCGCATTCTTCCAATTCCCATGGTCAAGAATTCCCTGTGGAATACTTGAAAGTTTGTGCCAGGGATACATTTCACCAGTCTTCTTATACTGTACACGTTCGGCAGGGTATTCTGAGACATCTCTTAAATATCTTTAGACTATGTTGCTGGGAAAAAATTCTAATAGAAATACTTCCCAATATCACTTGTGGTGCATCAGAGAAAGAGATCATTGGATAGAATCTTTCTGCCGAAAAGCACCAGAAGGCACCAGAGCTATGGTTGCAAAAACAGTTTCCATCTCCATCCCAGTGCTCCTACTTTTTTCCAGTCACCTCTTGAGCTGAAATGTAGGGTTGTTTTGTTGTTGTCTTTTTGGTAGGAGAGGAGAAATTCCTTCAGGTGTTGTTGACTTTACTGAGGATGAAAAGATGCAGTTTTCTGACTTAACAAAAAATAAAATAAAAATCAGGGAACATTTTTGTGGTGGGGAGAGAGGAGGGCTACAACAAAAGGTCTGAAATGTGAATTTTGGCATGGGAGAAGGAAAAATTCTCCTTAAAGGCTAATTATTTTATTTGGTTTATGATTTTTTTTAATATCTAAAGTTTCAGCATTTAAAGATTATGTCCTGAGCATGAATGAAAGCTATTTTCTGCCCTCTTGTACATCGCTATTGAATTCAGTGGTATTTTGGTCTGTGTTTGAATAGCATCTAGCCTAAGGAGTGCCTGCTCCATGACTGAGCTTCTTTAGGTGGGTACAACATTCTCAAAACAATAATAGTACAGATATAACAGATGGTAGAATTGGTCTATTTAGGACTCAGTCCTATATAGAGTTTACACACACACTTAGCGTTTAGCTTAATTTCACTGGAGTAAATTATGTTCTGGTAAGGGTTTGCTGGATGGGGACCTAAATCTATTGGTCCATATTTAGAGATGCTATTATGTATATGCCTAGCCAGTTAAATAGGCAGTTTGCAAACCTGTTAGTCTGTCACCATGAGATACCCTATTCCCCACACACAATCACACAGCTCATAGTTGAACACATCCCATTTTGTCTGGCTTCATTTAATGGCCCAGTAGGCATGCTAGGTAGCCCTGGTAGCTCCCTCTTGTAGCTGGAGAGCAAGAAGCAAATGGAGACAGGTGCCAGGAGGGAAAGGGGATAGAAAACAATGTTCTAGGCATCTGACTACAGCAAAATAACAAATTTGGTGACAAAATGTTTCTGTGGCACAGCGGACAGATGCCTAATTTCATGGGTGCAAAGTTATACAGCAATTGATTCAGGTTGCCTGCATGCTCAGGCGTGTAGTGCTGCATCATTGCCTCAGATTGCATCCAGTTCACATTTTCCAACAGCCATAAGGGCTAAAAACTAATTTAGTGCACAGCAAGCCAGGGTATTAATCTGCAGTACATTAGTGTGCTCTACACGAAGGCTTGGTCTACAGTACTGTGCCAGCTCAACCGGAGATATGCAAGCTACATACTGTAGAATGCATCTGTCCCATCACTGGGCTGCACTGATGGAAAATGCCCTCCATTTGACACAGCGTTACTCTTTGTTGGGGGTGAACTTACTGTGTCGAATGGAGGGCACTTCTGGGATCGATTGAGCGGATCTCCACTGGCCCCTCAAGCAATCCCACTGCATAGATCCATGGATTCTGACGCAATGGATTCAGTGTAAACAAGCCGTAGCTGTCTGGGTGGACCTTGGTAGCATGCTACAGGTTTACACACTCTGGCATACCATGCACTAAATTGTTGCATGAAATGCGCTATGCAGAGGAAATTTTTTTTGTCCATTGTTACCAATTCCTTAAAGTTACATCAGTGATCATTTTCACTGTCATAAAATATGTACTCTGTGTACCTATTTCAATTTGTACACTGACATTTATTAATCTCTCATACTATTTGTGTGCAGGAGAGATTTCATGATTGCAATATTCTGTTCATTCCGTTGGTGAAATAGCAAGTCATGCTGTATGTTTCCTTATACATTTACATTCATCGACTGTTTGATTACTGCTTCCTTGATTCATTTAAAAGCCATCAGTCCTTTTAAAAAAGGTACAACATTGTCATTTTGAATGGGAGTTACCTTTTAAATCATAGCCGTGGAGTCAGTGACTGAGCTCACATAGTGCAAATAGCATAGTGATGTAAACATTAATGCAATAAGAATTTTCTATTTAATGTATTTCTTATTGCATTAACCATTGTAATCATGTCCTATGAATAGAAACAAAATCATATTATGGTGGAAAATAATTCTGTGTCATGATAGGCAAGTTCTGAATACAGTAGAAAAGTTTCTAATTTAGAGCAGTTCAATAATCATGTTTCAGAATATTAATAAGTAATAAAATGGCATTTTTGTTCCACATTTGGTCCAGTGCCATCATGTCCTAAAGCCATGAGCTAAAAATAATAATAGTTTTGAATGACTTATCATGTAAATCTTGCAAATGCTCACTGTGACTCACAAAACAACCATAATAAGATTCTTACAGGACATTACATCATAATGTTTCTATGTACTTTACAACCATTAATTAATTAATTTTAGAAGCCCCTTTGTGTGAATATTCTCATTTTGCAGATGGCAAAACTGAGGCACAAAGGTTAAGGGTGTGGTACAAAACTCCCTGAAATCAATGGAATGACTCCATTTCAGCAGTGCATCTCTATTCAGCAAAGCAATTGAGCATTGGCTTATATGGAATTTAAGCAGACGCTTAAAAGCTTTGCAAAATAGGGATGGTTTTAAGCATATGTTTAAATACTTTGCTCAACTGAAGCCCCATTGACCTCAGTGAGTTTTGGGAGAAGGCCATCGGGCACAGATCTGGAGAGATATTTAGATGACTTCAGTGGGAGTTAGGCACCTATATTCCTTTGAGGACCTGTTCCTAAATGGCTTTTACAAGGTCACACAAGAAGTCTGTGGTACACAGCCAGGAATATGATTAACAGTTGACTTCCAGGCCTATGTTTTAATCTTGGTCATACAGTTTTGCAAGCAGAACTGTAGATCATGCTGGATACTTTCCACAAGCAGGTAAAGGTGAAGTCCTTCTCTTGCTCTTCCTTGGGTTTATGGGGAATATATTGTATGGATTTTCTCTCCCTATATTCCACACAGTCTCAGTGCTCTCAAGCTGAGTTGCTAGTATGTATCTATCCAGACTGCATCAGAGGCTTGATAGACACTTGCTGCTACCCACCCAGAGTGTGCATCACATGCTAACGAGGCTTGATTTGTGTGTGAAGGGAGTATGGCTGGCTGGCTAGAAAGCACCAGCAGAAGTAGACACAAGCTGCCAACTCTGCTACTGAGCGGTGTGTTCTGGCTGCATTGTGCAACATGGAATGTCCCACCTGGGTAATGTTAGCCAGCAGTTTGGAATCCTGCCATCTGCCAGCAGGATGCCTTGTAACTCAAAACATCTGGCAGCTTCTCTGCTTCCCCTCCCAGTGTAATTTTTAGTATTTCAGGCCATGAACCTGCAACCTCCACCTAGAGTGCTTCTTGTCACCGATGTCTGTTACATGCCAGAACAAGCCCTGCATTTGTCAAGTATTGTGAACTCAGAAGCCAGAAATGAGCAAAGAACCATGCCAAACTTGGTCAACTTGCAGCTATTGGAGAGAAGGCAAGAGGGAAGTGGGGTCAGAACCAGGTCTGAATTTATTTTAAATGAGGGCTCTAAGTTCAAATCCACCATCTTGTCTCTCCAGTAGCCTTTCTCACTGCTACCTTGCTGCTCTTCTTCCCCCCTCATACACCTTGCTCTCCAGCCCTGCTGTTGCTTTCTACCCCTGCACCTTTCAAACCCTGCTGGTTCCTTCTCTCTGCCACTCATCCTCTTCCTGACATTCTAGTTCTTCCTGGCTAGTTGGGAGCACCCAAAACCTTCCACAAAGTTCTGACTTATTTCTCCATCCCCTGAATGTTATAAAGACATCAGGGAAAGTGGTTAATGTTCTCTTTAAAATGTTCTGTTTTGTTTTGTTTTTTTCAACTATATTAGCCGGCAAGTAATAATAAAATTAAAAATGGAATGTCTATAAATTTAATAAATAATAAAATTTCTAGGTGATGCTGTAGATTTTGAGTAGTTAGACAATAAAGATTTAACGTTTTGATTAATGTTTTGGCCAAATCGTTATGAATCATCGAGTGGAGTTTAGCTGGGCCATGCTATATGTAATGAATTACCAATCAGAGAGTTACCATATAGAGGACTACTTGGAAACCCATTACAAATCAATGTTTAATACATTAGTTTTTTTTTTTTTATTTACATTTAATATCATGCCATATTCACTTATTTCATAGCTTCCATAAAATGAAGGAGTCATTTCCCCTTTCATCTTTTTAGTTAAAGACCTACTTGACTGATCAATTTCTGCTGAGCCCTTGGGGGAAAATGTGCTAATATGTAGGAAAACCTTCCCCCATGTAATACCCTACCAGTAGCTGTAAAGAAACCTACTATCCAAAATAACTGTTCATTTGACTTTGCCTCCTCTAAACAGCCATACCCTGAAGACACTTCCCCATGCTGAATCCCCCACCCTTGAAATTAAGGGCCATAGTCATCTCTTTTTTCAGATCTTCTCTTCTTAAAAGTCCAGGGGCTAGCATGTCTTAAATCCAGATTGCAGTACTGCCAGAACCTAGAATTCCCAAAAATAAAGTGATAGGTTTAAAACTAGGCATGAAAGAATTCCTTTTGTATTGGTAAATATCTGTAAACATTGATTTCACTGTACATGCACAAATCAACAGAACACATTTCTATTGATGACAACTGATACAGCTAGAGCAAGAAAATAGCTGCTTGAGAATTTATTAAAATTTGATGTCAAGACATTTACTTTGGATAGTCTCAGGGTCTACTCTCACTAAATAATAATTGTCTGACATCCCCAGCCTCATTGCTTGACTTTCCCCATTATTTCCCACAGCTGTGAAAATTTAAATGGATAAAAAATGTAAAAGAATTCTTGAACATTGATATTATCCATTGGAATTACATGTAAAATAAAACAATTTCTGTGAAACCTGGTTAAAATATTTTTAAACAGAGCTAATCTGGACTTCTTTTTCTTTGCTGTCTGGTATCACAACCCTTGGAGTTTACATTTTCAAGCTTTTCTCTGTAATCATGATTTCTAGAAACCTAACTTAAAAAAGAAATCAGAGATAGTCATATGAATCCAGGAGCTGAGGTTTAAGAAAAACAATTAATATTGTGAGACTCTTAATACGATCACAAGATTTGACAGTGTGAAAGTGAGTGGGCAGATGCACTGAAGCAGGAGGAGATGAGTTAATACAAACCCAAATGCATTTGTCTCTAATTCTGTAAGGTAAAAGTTCCAAAGGGGTAGCCCTGTTAGTCTAGGAAGTCATCAGAAACCATAACGTTAAAAAACCAATAGGGGAATATTTTACTCTCCCCGCTCACTCCATTGATGACTTGTTAATAGCGATGCTCAAGCAAATGAATAATAAATCACAGCTTCAAAGAGAAACTGCTGAATTAGAATTAATATGTAAATTTCACTCTGTTGCCTCAGGGTTAAACAGGGACTACGGATTCTTTTCTTATTACAACAAGTGATTTGACCTCACTTTCCTCTATATGCTATTCCCCAGTGTTTGAATTCCAACACCTATTCTGATTTCCTGTTACAGCCTGATGTGATCCTGTGTCATACATTTCCCTGCATTTAATTTTCTCCCATTCTGTAAGTTCCCCATCTTCAAAGTGTCTGACAAAGTGGGATTGTCTCCCATGAAAGTTCATGCAATAAATAAATTTTAGTCTTTAAGGGTACGTCCACACTGGAGCCTTAGGTTGACTTATGGACGGTTAAGTCAACCTAAAGACCACTGCGTCCACATTGGGCACTTATTAAATTGACTTAAGCACTTCCTTAAGTCAACTTAATAACACCACCTCTGAAGGTTGACTTAACGCTTAAGTAGACCTTATTAAGTCGACTTAAGCGAGTGTAGATGGGGAATGCCTTTAAACTGACCTAATCAGCCTCCAGGCACTGGTGAAATATCGGACAGCTACCCACAGTGCACCACTCCTCCGTCAACCTAGCACCTGCCAGTGTGGATGCTGGCAGTCAATTGGAGTTTTCAGTGTGGACTCTCTAAGTCGACTTAATAAGGTTGACTTTAAGTCAACTTAAAGTCGCCCTTGTTAAGTCGACTTTACAGAGCCTCCAGTGTAGACATACCCTAAAAGTACCACAGGACTCCTTGTTTGTTTTGTGAGGTAAAAGTGAGTTTATTTTCTAGGGGGAAAAAAACTAATTACTTTTGTTTTCTGATGGTTTTAGTGTTGTTGTTGGGGTTTTTTGGGGGAGTGAGGGGGGGGTTGGCTTAAAAGTTTTGAACTTCTGTGACCCTTGGAAATATTTACATGAGCATAAATTATTAAAGAGCATTTGCCACTATAAATAGGCTGTGATTTCAATCTGGGAAATAAAACTATTTCAAAACGGTCATTAAAACTACTAAACTATTCTAGAAAGGGGGAAGGAAGTCATGGGGACCTCCCGAGTCTCGAGACCTGTGAGGTTCTCGTGACTTTCTTCTCCCTTTCTAGTATAGTTTAAGAGAAGCATAGAGGCATTAAGCAGAGTGAGTGCAGAGAGGAGTAGGACTAGTGGATTGAATCAACTGTTGTTGGATGTTGCAGTGACTGAAGCTGGATTGGAGGAGGTGGTAGAGGCTTGGTGTGCTAGAGTACAGAAACTTCAGGGAGATGGCCAGAGCATTCAATAAAATGTCTCCCACTATACAAGCACTAATTTAGGTTTGTAATATGAGACTCCAAAATGTGGTTGTACTTAGGCATAAGGGGCTGGCAATAGTCTCTGGCCAAGGCCCAAGAGTGGGGCCAAAAATCAGTTTCCTAAATGCCGGATGCCAGACTTTAAATCAAAGGTGATCTCTCTAAAGTCCAATAAGTCACAATGCATTGCTCTCTTCCTTCTTACAGTGCTGGTGTCCTTGTGTGACCAGGAGTCTTCCTGTTATACATTTGTGGCCCCTGTGTGTTTTTGATATAAAAACTATTAAAAAGCTATCTTTTGCTACCTATCACCACAAAAATACTGCAGCTATCTCCTATCCCAAGTATATAAACATCCCGTGGTAATCTCAAAAAGCAATGTGTGGTAAATGCTGATAATTTTTAATATTTTTAATAGTGACCATTGTCTGTAGGATTGATACTAAATTCTCTTTGGGATAATTTACTGTGGTAGACTAATTCTGATTCTCTGTCAGAATCATGGCCTTTTAGCTAAAATGTAAATATGGTTCAGATAACATTTATCCCCAGTTAGGAAGATGATTAATATTTTTTAAACAAGCGGTTTACTAGGAAGTTCATATGATTTAAGGCCAAAATGAGACATCTTGAATTCATTTTAAAATGCTTGCATTCAGCTTCAAGTATGAGGCGAGTTGCTGGTTGAACACTGACAATGTGTTTCCATAGAGTAAACATTTTATTTTATTATCTATTCTAGAAGTGCTAAGGGACCCCGACCAAGATCAGGGCCTGATTGTGCTAGATCCTGCACAAACACATTGTGAGATGGTTCCTGAGCCAAGGAGTTGACAATCTAAACAAACAAGAGAGAGATTAAGTGCTATTATTTTCTCCATTTTACAGACAGCAGTTTGAGGTCCAGACATATTAAGCCTGCCATTGAAGGTGTAATAGGAAGTTGCTGGTAGAGCCAGCTATTGAACTGAGGTCTCCTGAGTACAGTGTCTTAATCACAGGACAATCCTTCCTCTCAGGCAATCCACTGAGGAGGATTTTTGAAAGGACACAATCTGGAAGCTGTTCTGTTTTGCCTCCAGTAAACAGAGACCAACCAAAATATGAGTCTTCAGTGCTGTTTTATTCCAAAGGGCACCAGCTGGCCTTACGGCATATGCTAAAGGTGCGACGAAGAGTTAATAAATAAACCTCAGAGGACTCCAAAGGCCAAGGTAAATGTACGTGGTCTTCCATGTACATTCTATCTGCTTTTCATTTACCAGCTAATAAGAATTCAATCTATCAGCTTTGTCTTTAAGTATTCAAAAAAAAAAAAAACAAAAAAAACCCCAAGAACAAACAAACAAACCAAAAAAACCCCACTTTCTTTGGTTTCCATTTGTTACCTGATTGATTTCTAATTGATTTCTAGTGCTGCATACCAAGGCAAAGAGATTCCAGTTTACCATTTAGAAAGCTGAACTCTGTGACATTTTGATTAAGACGGTAAATTAAAATTTCCAGAAATCAAGGCCCCCCCCATTCCATTTTCTTTCCAAAAAGGAATAGATAATGAGGAGAAACAAACCAACCGAGCTGTGAAAGAATTAAGGAATTGGTAGAAGCACAATGTCTCCGGCAGTCTTGATATTATTGTAATCTCTATCTCCATTTTTTGTTTCTCATCTCAGCAGTAGCTGCATCCAGTGATCAGAGCCAGATTCCAATAATTGCTGTGTCAGTAACAGTGGGAGTGATCCTATTGGTGGTTGTTATTGGGTTCCTTCTCAGTGGAAGGTAAGAGAAGCAGCTGTGCATTTATACTTTCCCAACCTTTATGTATAACTTTGACCTGACTGATTGAGTAGAGGCCAGAAAATGAGCCATGGCTGTCATGTGATTTATATGCCACAGCTGTCATGTGGACAACCTGATTTATGAATATGCTGAAGTAAAAAACACACATTTTCTGTTCATATGTGTAGTTCACCTCCCTGTGACTTTCATCTCTGTAACAGTGGTCCCTGAACTGTGGGACGACACCAGCACAGAGGTATGTTGGGGAGGTGTGGGAGGCGGTTCACAGCAGGATCTAGGTCAGTCTCCATGAGGAGAAAGAAGGGACTGCTGCCCATCCCTGCTTTGGGCCTGGACTAGCTCTCCCTCCAGCAGCAGCTCTGCTCCGCCCCCAGTCTGTCCTCAGCTTAGCTCTGCCCTTATTCCCTCTTCACACCTAGGCCAGCTCTATTTCTAACCACAGTTCATCCCCACTCCGCCTTCAACCCACAACCCTCTTGTAAGTAAGCTTGGGTTATCCATTACTGGTAAGGGGCGGGGGGGGAGGGACCACGACAGGAAAAGTTTGTGCACCACTGATCTGGATGGACCCTGTTTCCTTTTCACAAGAGTGTTTTCTCATTTGTTCAGTCCTGGCTCAAAATTGCCATTGACTTCAATAAGGTCTGGATATCACCCAAGGTGTTCATGATTTGGGCCATAAAATACTAAGTATTCACCAAATTTGAGTAAATTCAGTAGTTAGCTACCCTGGAGGGCCATCCTTAGTGCCTGACTCACCATGTTTTTTCAGTATGCGCCTAACTTGAATCAAGTGAATAGTTCCATTGACTTCAGTTGTGACTTGATTTCAGCAGGATTACTTGTTTGATTAAATGTAACAGATGCTTAAGTAGCTGACTGGATTGGAGCCGTATAGTTCTTGACTCTCCAGCTGAAGTCAATAGAAGTTTTCAATGCAAAATGAACAGCAGGATTGGAAAATCTATGATTTATGTCTGTCTCCATTTTTATCGTGGCAGTAATTCAGAGATGCCAATATACAGGATATGAGACATTTGTTCATACACTACCTAGTCCCAATAGAGAATGAAATATCTTTTTAATGAACTCCTATCAAAGCACAAGGCAATTTATATTTTTATGGCAGCTGTCAAACCATTACAGCTTCCTTCATACAAACCAGCAGAAAACACTGTGCCAACTTCTGTAGATTTCACTGTCTCCCTGCTTCACACCGCTCCACAAAGGGGAGTAGAATATTTTCCATGATAGCTACATATTACACCAATGTCATGTGCATGGTGTACTGTATATACCGCATCCATGGTGACTGATTGTAGGAAAAACAGATGCAAGATGGCGACAGAATGACTGGAAAGTTACTGTCCATATTGATATTATTTCACAAAGGAGACAGGCTTCTTTTAACAAGAAGCAGTTTGTGTCAAGACCAGCCAATCTGAGCAGGCGTTACTGCAGGTGTGCTTGGCAGTCTATGGTCCCTTTGATGCCCTCTTTTGTACAAGGCTTCTATTTAATTTAGTTTAAGGGACTTGTCGAGCCAAACGCTGCTGTCAGTGAGGAAACCTTGCCGTGGGTGGTTACTTATGGGAAATTCCACCAAACTAAGCCAATTGCAGAGATTGATGTAGACTTGATGCTCCACATATCTACCGACCCTGCAGGAACTCAGAGCCCAATTCCATGGGCTATATACAAGGACAGCCAACTCCTCCTTTGGCCTTTGCTATTTTACCATCTTTATCACTACTAATGACCAGGGATGTTTCTTTTGTGGGGCCTCATGCTCTCATCCCTGGCCACAGATGCAGATTTATGGGACAAAGAGGCATCCCCAAGCCTCTAGAACAGTGGTTTTCAAACATTTTTCCACACGACCCAGTTGAGAAAAATCATTTATGCCTGCGACCCAACAACTACATCTTTGAGCAATGTATTCCAGTCTTGCAGTGGTGGAAGCAGGGGGCACTGTGACCCAGTACCTGAGGGTCTGCAACCCAATACTGGGTCCCAACCCATTGAAAACCACTACTCTAGAAGACCTGGGAATCAGCTTGTGTGTGTAGAAAGAGGCAGAGCTATTGGCTAGGCTTCTCCCCACCCCCTGCACTGTCTGGAAGGGGAACCAGCCATAGGACATGCACAGAGAGGTTGAGATTTTCATTAGTGACTAATGATCTCAGGAGCCCAGCTTGTGACACTTGCAAGGGGCCTGCTTTTCAGGGGGCAGGTTCTCCACACCAATGAAAATCAGGGCCTCTTTCAGGCCTGTTGAGGCACTAAACACTTATCACTTTTGAAAACCTTGGTCGCAGCCTGATGGGAGTGGGACAGATCAGTTGTGAAGGAAAAGAGAACCTCTAGCTTCTTCTGTAGGGTGGCAAAGCCTGTCTCCCCCTTTAAAAGAAAAATTCTAGAAAATTCCATGAATTAAAACAAATGGAGACAAGTGCTGAACTGATATTGGTTCTAAATGGCAATCTTCTGTCATTAGTGGAGCTCTGACAGCTTGCATCAGTTGAGGCTCTGCTTCCATGGAGCTTCCTTTTCCGTCCAAAGAGCATTACAAAGCAAGGCAGAACTGGTGCTTGACCCATCACCCGCCCCCACCCACACACACACTTTTCCATAAACTCTGGATAAACCCTCTTTTCAAAGGGTTCTTCCTCAGCTACCAAAAGAGAACAGTCTGGGATGAAATTTGGTTTACTAGGTATTAGATGGAAATTCAGAACCCAGATCCAGGGGAAACCAGGGAGTCCTTCAGCTACAGGTGGAGAAGCCATGAGCAGTTTTGGAACTGTCACATGTTCACATCCCTCATTGGCAAAATAGCTTCAGAATTGCAGGTCTTGCTTAGCAGTTTCTTTTCCTTGAAAATTATAAAGCCTGATTGGCATTTTGAGTGTCTCTTGACAAGAAAAAAAATAAAATGAAACACAGGAACTCTGAAGTTGGCAGCCAGTTTTGAAATTAAACAAAGTAAATATATATTTTTAAAAGTCCCCGGTGACACAGAAATGCCATCAAAATATTTCAGTCATACTGCTTTGACTCAGCAGTGATTTCAAGACAGTTCCTGGAGTGACTGTCATGCTGCGACATTACGAAGATAATAAATGTATGCCAAGTCATGGTGTAATTCCTTGTAGAATCTGTGAACCAGTTTCTGGGTCTGTAAAATGCTTTGTCTTTTTAGCATTTATGCATTCCAGTGCTGAGCACCAAGGGGGTTACATTTCCTTTTCAAATTCTTTCCCATTCATTATTTCAAACAAGACAGACAGTTTGAACGCTGGGATCCGATTCAGCGGGGCATATCCACCACACCAGGCTGTAGTTACTCTTTTGCTGCTTCAGGCCAGTGTGGGAAAGATCAACATGCAACAGAAGCAACAAGGTAAAAAGTGTCTAGGTTGGTGGCTAAAAGCAACAGAGAAGCCGAAGGATATGACCGTCTATACATCTGAGGTCCCTGCCTCTGGCTATCTGTTACTTCCAATTCATAGTATCACCCTTGCTCCCTATTTGTGTCTGCGAAGTCCTTAAGAATTGGAGTCAATTGTACTTCCCATGCAACTGCTAGGTGAAGAGTTTTCCTGGCTTCCACTCAGCCAAGCTAAATCATGGACATAAAAGAGCACATTGAAGTATGGGGGGGGGGAAGGTGGAGGACATCCCCTCCCTCAGTTTTTTGCCTTCCTCTGTAGCATGGGGAATGGCTCACTTCCTGGTAGATTCTCTGTATCTTAAAGTCTTTAAATCATGATTTGAGGACTATAATAACTCAGTCATAGGTTAAAGGCTTATTTCAGGAGTAGGAGGGTGAGGTTTTGTGGCCTGCATTGTTCACGAGGTCAGACTAAATGATCATACTGCTCCCTCAACTGCTATTAGGTGGGAAGAATAGAGGGTTCATAGGAAATAGCTTCCACAACATCCAGGCATTTAAAAGACTGTAGAGTCTCTTTTCTGCTAGGTCCCATGAGGTCGATATTTCCACACCTCCTTTTATTTGCCTTCAAGTGTCTCTGGAGTTTCTCTTGTCTTTTCAGCGACTGTAAACAAGAGTTTGGCTCTTCCCATTGGCAGCCAGCCATAAACCAAAGGTCAGCTGAACAGTCAGTCGCCGTGGCATTTCCTCACACCAGCATCCATCTGTGGAAACACAATTTGTTCCTGTAGCTGAAGGTTCCTGGGAATTTGATACAGTGTGTGCTTTAGTCTGAACAATTAAGCTGCATTGCAGAGCTGTTTTAACTTGCTTAAGGAAACTCTTTGCAAATAATCTGTCCTCTGAACAAGGTCATAGATTTGCTGAGCAGAATGTCTGATAATTATTTTAATGAACAACTCTTTTATTTTGATAAAGTGACATAGTATAATCTATTTGCCACTGTATAACAATTGGACCTGGAAATTAGAAGGGGAGCTCATTAAATTAAACCTTTGCTGTTAATGAGTTAGAAAGAGGGTTGGCTTAGAAAAACTTTTATGAAACCCAACATAAATGTTGACTTACATAATATCTGGTTGCTTTCCTTTGGGGTTCCTTATGATTACCTGCTCTTCCAAAAACCTGAGCCATTTTACAGTTACCAAGAGCACTAAATTCTGCTGTTCAAGCAGTGTTGAAATAGCTGTTGCATGCATCCAAATTACTGATTGAGATGTGCCATGGGTGAGGCCAGGGCTCGAAGTGCTATGGCTTCAAGAGCCCTAATGCCTGGTGGGTTCCAAAACATGTCAACTGACTTTAACATTAGGACCTCCCAGCACCCCAGGCACCTTGCTAGCTCCTATACCCAGCCCAAACCGTTACCATAGGGCCTTTCCCTGCTGACTGCACATCACCTATCTGAGCAGGAGGCAAAGATCAGCAATAGGTTGTCCGTGAGCAGAAACACCACATCACTACTCCACTGGTTCATTATGGCTGTTTCCTCACCATGAGCTCATCCCTGGTATGAGATGGGGGAAGGGGTGGAAGGACGTAGAAGCCTGTCATTCCACAGCTCTGGGGCCATCTGCCCTTTTTGCCCCATCCCCAGACTCCTTCCAATTCTTTGGATCAGTCAGCCCACAGCTGTTACCTTAATCAGTTGGTCTGTGTTGAGCTCACCCAGGGAAGCAATGAGAGCAGGAAGGGACAGCTTGATTTCTTGCTATCCCTTTGCCCAAGAAACCTTGCTGGCCACGAGGAAGATCTATAAAGGAATCACAGGAGCCTTGCTGGGTGCATGACATGCCAGGCATACTGCAGGAATGCATCATGATGTGGCCAAATGCACAAGCATCATGTGAGAGGAATGATACTTTGGTTACTCAGTGGTTTATAGAGCCAGGGACACATAGCATGGGCCCAAAGAAATATAATTTCAAACCTATTATGTATCACTAGCCCTTAAGGAATTACAGAGCTGCCAAAATAGGCCTCTCACTTGATATATGCACAGGTGTATAAATAAGTAGGTGTATGTACTAATTTATGGCACATGATACTCCAAGGCTTGATTCTTCTTTGCCTTAAGACCCCTCCATGCTGTATGAATCTTAAGGTGGGTGTAAGGAGATTATTTTTAAAACCTGTTACAGTGTGGTAGCATGAACAAAACGTGGGTTTACATTGAGTTCAATGGGAGCAGAGTTAGGTCAACTCTGAGCGTATTTGAAAATCCCACTCAAAACAGCTGAAGTATGGGTTGTGGATGTGTCATCTATATGGCACTGATTTTTGATGACCTTTTCATCTAAAGAGAGCTGCCAAAGAACCCAAGAGAGTCTTTTACAGACGTGTGGAAAGATACAATCAAAACAATGAAAATTGCCCCTTGCCCTCTATTGTCCATATATAGAAATTCTCCCTTCGCAAGCAATCAGCCTTTAAATGGCAAAGCAAAGACAATTTTGCCAGTTGGGTATTGGCAATTGCAGGTTTTTGCAGCTTATCCAACCTTGACCTCAGTTGATTTAGCCTTTCAATATTAACCCCTCACAGCTGCAGAGGGCTAGTTTCTGGACATAAATGTGCATCTTTTTATCAGACTACTTTCAATGTGTAGAGAAGTTTGGGGTGACTAAGTAGGTACAGGAGGTTTTGAGCCAAGATTTGAAGCCTTCTATGATATGGAAGGTCAGAGACGAATGAGTTTTTCCACTAAGAAAACTGCTTTTACAGTATGTACTGGAGCTTAAAATAGTTCGCTTTTCTCAATATTTCCATAGGAAATTTTGGAGATAGTAGTAAAAAATGTTCATGGCATGAGTCATGATCTGTAAATTGTGACATTTTAAAGTACACATTTATCTGTAGAGTTCTGCCCACTTTCCTGTTGGGCATCACCTCCACAGATTTATGGCCATTTCCTGGTACTATGCATTACACATCACTCTCAAGATACAACAGGAAGGATTTTGTCAAAAAAGGCTCCAACTTCATCCAACTTTCACAGCCAATAAGAGGAAGGACAACCCTGCTTTCATTTAAGTCAATGGAAGTTGATCCAAGAGCTGCAGAATCCTGCCCTGCCTCTTTAAAAACCAAGGTCATCACCTCAACAGCCATTCAGCTCTTGGGCAATCCCCTCTTACTCAGAGTAAGTTCAGCATGTATCGGTAGAATGAACCTTGATTGACTGTCCTACTAAAGAAGAGTTCCGAATAACCTTCCAACCCTTTTGGATGAGATAACCTCTCACCAACTCCAAGACGCCCGGTCTTGCCAGCCTGCAGGCCATGATCACTGTCTCTACTCTATCTTCCAAGACTTGTCTCTCCCAAGAACTAACATACCTGTATTCCAGTTGGTCAACTCACCTGCTTTGGCCACCCAACAACCAAAAATCAAGGTGACCACCCTACCTTAGAAATGCCTTAGGCCATAGATGTTCAAAGCCTCAAATGACAGGCAGGGGTCTTCTGTTTTCAGGAAATAACTCCCATCTTCTGCCTCTTTGACCTTTTCATGCCCTTGCTTCCAGCTAGGAAAATGGGAAATTTAAGAGATCAACCAATCAAAGTGGTCTTCGCTCAGCTAATTTTGCCTGCTTCAGACTAACTTGAATGTTCCACACTTTGACCAGGGCCATTGTTAAGCAATAAGAGCCAGAAGCCTATCCTTAGACAGTAGTGGTTTTCAAGATACTCTTTGGCAGCAGGAAGGGAATTAGACAAGTGTGAGGACCTTGAAGAATGGCTAAGAGCTGGCACACATTTAGCATCTCCAAACCATATTGCATATTCATTCAAAGTTCCTAATAAGCGGGTGGGAGGGGAGGATATGGTAAAGCATGGCTAGAGGTAAAGACCCATCATGAGATACATCATGCAGTACTCTTCACTGAAATCAGCATAGAAATTCTGCTTAACAGATGATGTCACCATACAATCCTATGTTAGCTGAGATGATGCAGTGAATACTGTGATATTCATGTAATAAAGATGTCGGGGGAGGGGGGGGAGAGAAAACTGTAAAAAATGTTCCACATTAGTCTAACTCTGCTCCCACTGAAGTTAGTAAATCCCTTCACTTCAGTCAGATTCACTTGTTTGTATTAATCAGAGTGCATTTGATACAGAAATATTCCTAGAGCAATTTTCTTCATTTATTGCCTAGACAATACAATGTGTCTGTAATATGTTGATATGCAATATGTTGGTAGCCCGGCACTATCTTTTCTGAAACTTGAGGATCAGTGTTTGCCATCTAATCCAGGTAGGAACTGCAGTTCAATCTAGCCAAGATGGAAGGGTTGCTTATTGGCTGCAGGAAATATCTAGCAATGTTAATGACGGTCCAGCTCCCACTAAAAGGCAGAAGGCCATCCTAAGTCAATACTTGGCCCCCAGGTTTCAGGCCATCCCTCCCAGGAGTCTCTGGTTCTCCAGATCCTAGCAGTTTCCTTGCCTCTTCCAGCTCTGATCCCCTCTATTACATGTAGAACAGGTGTATGTTTTCTGGAAGGTAGACATACCATT
Source organism: Pelusios castaneus (assembly GCA_007922175.1). Lineage (NCBI taxonomy): Eukaryota > Metazoa > Chordata > Testudines > Pelomedusidae > Pelusios > Pelusios castaneus. Next base: position 1,494,855 of record ML686112.1, read on the forward strand.
CTGAATGTATTGGATCCTCGTTGTGACATAGATCTAGAAAAATAACTGTTTAAGTTGCCCATAAGTGACAGATTTGGGGCATATAAAACCTGAGGCACAAATTCTGTCTTTACTCACACCTGAGAAACTCCACTGAAATGTAGGGCCATCTTCTCCTGAGAACTTTAAAAGCATTCACAGTTGGGGCCAGATTTTCAGAAGTCCTCAGCTCCCATGTAAGCATCTAAATAAGGTTGAGATTTTCATTAAAATTCAGCACCTAACATACTTGGTTCTTTTGCGAATCTAGGCAGTTTCTGAGGGTATGTCTACACCATAGTTAGACACCCATGGTTGGCCCATGCCAATGACTTGGGCTAAGGGACTATTTAATTGTGGCATAGACGTTCAGGCTTGGGATGCAGCAGCCCAAGCTCTGGGACCTTCCCATTTTGCAGGGTCCTACTGTCATGTGATGCACAATGGGCTATGATCTGTGTAATTTTTCTGTTCACTTTTGTACTGTAATTTTATGATTTGTTGCCAGTTATGCCATGCGAGGTTCCCTTTTGAATGCTCTGCCATTTGGTATCATGTTCCTTGCAGCATCATGTAGGTGTATAGACATAAAGCATGTTACATAGCAGGCCCTACATACATACATACAGACCCTCAGGACTATTTTTACCACAGAAGCTGGAGAGTTACATGATAAAGACAATGCAAATTGATCTCCCTGTCTTAGGTAGAAGAAAGGATATCACCACAGCCCAGGAGGAGGGGGCATGAAGGGGGAATTAAAAGTAATGCAGACACTTTGAGAGAGGGTGAAGCTACTGGCTTTTGCGAGAGAGAGATACCATCTTAGGAGCAACTGCTAGAGACTGGGCCTATCCACATGGCCAGAAGGGCCTAGGCTGGCTGAACAACACCAACAGCCAACCTTGTGTGTAAGAATGAGGAGAATAGACTAAAGAGTAATCCTGGAATAGTGTTATTAGATTAGCATGTGTTTTATATCTTTTATTTGCTTGTGGTAACTCCTGACTCCTTTATTAAATGATTATGCATTTATTTGCTATATACTCACTTAAAATCGTATCCTATTCAATAAACTAGTGTTTGCTTTATCTAAAGCTGTGTGGACTTTAGTGAGTATGAATCAGAGAGGCTGGGCACATCCATTTCATTGTTAAATGAACAGACAAAGTTCTATGAGTCTATGGTGATTGGGGATGGGTCCCAATCCCCCTTGGACAGAAGTTCCCAGTGTAGTATCTGAGGACTGGGCGTGCTCTCTTGGAGACCATCCCCTAGGTGGCCCGAGGGTGTACACCCATGGCCTGGGACCGATGACTTGCAAGAAGCTAGTGAGGACTGACTCAGGAGTGAGTGGTCACTTGGCATAGTGAGGTAAGTCAGGGTTCAGGAGTGGAGATCGGAGGGTCAAAGCAGCACACTAGACCAGATTCTGGCGAGTGACCTGTCATATCTTCAGTCCAGACTTTAGCACAAGTACTAACATCTACGCTTCAACTGAACAGCCCCTTAGCCTGTACCCTATGGGCCTGATTCAGCTGGTCTGGACCAAAGAAGGAACTGAATTGATTTGAAAATCTGACTTTTTTTTTTTTTTTTTGGCTGCTGAGTGCTTTAGAAATTCTGGCTAGAGAGTCCCTATTATGGAATGGTAGGTTTCGTTCCTCTGCCGGATATGTAGTGTAGTGTAGTGGGGTGTGGGGTGTGTGTGTAGGTCTTATCTACTCTTGCTTTCCCCAAAATGATTAAAAATTGAGATTCAGGACCTAAAAATCATTAAAATATTGGGTTCTTTTTATTAGCTTCTGGTGTTTTAACCCTTAATATTTGTGCTTTCAAGGTTTTCTCAATAGCCATTTTCTCAATTTACTGTATTTGAGGGTTCTTTTAGTGAAAGGTGAGATTCTCACATAATCACTTGTGAGTGTCACACAATCACCTGACTCCAGGACCTGGAAATTTAAGGAAAACCCCCAAATATTGTGAGTATCATAAAAAAATCACCAGAGATTAAATCTGGAGAAATTTATATCTATCTATCTATCTATCTATCTATCTATCTATCTATCTATCTAT
>ML686112.1:1496958-1574363 GCA_007922175.1 Pelusios castaneus
TATCTATCTATCTATCTATCTATCTATCTATCTATCTATCTATCTATCTATCTATCAAAGAAGGGTTAAGTATCATGATTTTGCTAGAAAATGGAAGTATGACTCTACCCCAGCTGAGCCTCTGACCCGTTCTTTATTTCTTCTGCACTGTATTCTTTTCTGGGATACACTGTTTTAATATTAGGTGACATTTGGCTATAAAAGGGCATCTTTGATGCTAGTGGTATTACAAAGATAAAGGCCACTGACGGAGTTCCTTCTTGCTTCATGTAAGAAATGATTAGTTCTCCTGGAATCTGTTTAGCCTGGAGTAATTCCTTACCAATCCTCTGTAAATGAGCTGTGACTTCACAACTTATTTTTTGAATGCACATTCGGAGCAAATCAGTAATGAGAAGGGTACCCCAGAATAATAGAAAGACAACAGAGTCCTGTGGCACTTTTAAGGACTAACAGATTTATTAATCGCATGAGCTTTTGTGGGAGAAAATCCCACTTCGTCAGATGCTTTGAAGATGGGAAATTTACAGAATGGGAGGAAATTAAATGGAGGGGAGTGTATGACATAGGATCAGGTCAGGCTGTAACAGCAAATCAAAATAGGTGTTAGGATTCAAACACTGGGGATCAGCACATAGTGTCTGACGAAGTGGGATTTTCTCCCACGAAAGCTCATGCGATTAATAAATCTGTTAGTCTTTAAAAGTGCCACAGGACTCTGTTGTCTTTCTACAATAGACTAACACGGCTACCCCTTTGGAATTTGACTACCCAGAATAATAGTCACTCATGCAAATAGGGCCCAACCCTGCAAATGCTTACTGCACGTGCTTTACTTTGCTCAGGTGAACTGTCCCATGGAGGTCACCAGGGGTGAGTAAAGTGATGCATTTGTGTAAGTTGTGCATTTGTGCTTGTCCACAGGGTGAGCCTCAAAAGGGGTATTAATGTTGGACACTAACTGACCCATGTGGACCCTGCTGGCTTGCACTAACAGTTCCCTCATGCGTGTTATTGGAGTTCTGGTTTCAAACAGTTTTACAGGACCGCAGCATGCACCAGGGAACTTTTCATGTGTGCCACCAGGGTCTGCAGGGCCACTTAGCGTGCAGCATGCTGGGACAGCTGAGAATTCTCACAGTAGCTGAGGGGCAGGAATGCTCCTTGCACAGTACACACCCCTGCAAAATAAGGGCCCAGGTTCATCCTCTTGGGAACACTAATGAATAGTTAGCCACATGGTCATACTGAACACGTCCTATGTGGTTAAATCCCTTACACACATACATCCTCACAGGATCAGAGCCTGTACAACATCTCAAGGAAACGTTTCCTATTTCATAGCTCTTGCAATGAACATCATCTTAAAGCCCACTTTTTCCAGGTCTGGATGAAAATGGTGAATATGAGAGTGTTGCAGATATATTTGCAGTGGGATTTGTGCCTTATCCTGGGCCTTTTTCTTTCCTTTCCAGTTGCTGCGATCATAACTGTGGGTGGGCTTCTTCCCTGCGTGCTGTTGTCTATCCAAGCCTAATATGGTCAGTGTTCCCACCTGCTCTGTTTGATATGCTACCTCCATGATTTCTGTGCATAGCCGGGCTTGATCTTCCTCTCTTTTATTGGCCTGGGTTTGCCCTCTCATCTGACCTCAGCATCCAGCTTGTCTGTGAAGCACAATCATATTTCTGCAGAAAGAACAGGGTCCCCAGGGGATACTCTCACATATTATTCCATGATGAATTGACCCAGTCAACATACCAAAAATGTCCTGTGTCATCATAAAACCAAAGATCATGTCACTCATGTGCTGGGCACTTCCTGCTTACCATCATTAAGGGGATTATTTTCCAAAAGACAGGGGTAACGGTTGTGATGTTTCATGGCATGAAGCGTGAATGGCAGTGAAGTGAAGTATGTGTTGTTTTCTCTCATGTCATGCCACTGCTAGCCATGGTGTACTCCATTGTGGTGAGAGCTGGAAGCCTGTCCCACATGCTATCTGATCCCTTTCCAAGTTACATAATAAATGTCCATTCTGATGTGGTCTCTCGCATACCTGACTCATAAAAGGGAGGGGTGCTTCTCCTTCATTTATATTAGACTTGGCTCAACTGTCATATTGGGCTGCATTAGTGGGAGCACTGCCAGCAGATTGAGAAAAGTGATTATTCCTTTCTATTCTGCACTATTGAGCTCAAGCAGCTGGAGTAATGTGTCCAGTTTTGGGCCTCCACTACAGGAAAGATGTGGACAAATTAGAGGGAGGCCAGCAGAAGGCAATGAGAATAATTAGGGGGCTGGAGCTCCTGACTTATGAGGAGATGCTGAAGGAGCTAGGCTTGTTTAGTTTGCAGAAGAGAAGAATGAGGTGTGTTGGGGGGGGAGGGAGATGGATTTGATAGCAGCCTTCAACTATCTGAAGGGGGTTCCAAAGAGGATGGGTCTAGGCTGTTCTCACTGATGACAGAACAAGGAGAAAAGGTCTCAAGTTGCAGTGGGGGAGGTCTAAGTTGGATATTAGGAAAAGTTTTTTTCACTAGGAAGGTGGTGAAGCACTGGAATGGTTACATAGGGAGGTGGTGGAATCTCCATCTTTACAGGTTTTTAATGTCCGGCTTGACAGAGCCCTAGCAGAGATGATTTAGTTGAGGTTGGTCCTGCTTTGAGCAGGGACTTGGCCTAGATGACCTCCTGAGGTCCCTTCCAACTCTGGCCTTTTATTATTCTGATTCCAGAAGCGAAAAATATTTTAGGCCTCTGAATCAGCTGATGGGGGGTGTAAGTAGACTAATCCCAATTGACTAAGCATGGAGAGTGACTCACAAAAATCACACTCAAGAATGTCTATTTGAGACCATAGGATATAAATAACTGAAACAGAGAGCTAAGACCTCCCACTTTTGCTCATGCTGGGTCTAGTTTTGAAAATGCTATGGAAATGCATGTAGCTGTTCTGGAGAGCATTGAGATTTTGCTGGGCTAAGTTTAGTGTTTGTGTAGCCTTCTGGGTAGGACATTGCCAGAGTGGATCAGACACATGCTCCATCTAGCCAAGTATCCTATCTTTGAGAGTGACCACACCAGATGCTCCAGGGGAAGTTATAAGAACCCTACAGTAACATTTATGCATAATTATTTCTCCAGGGAAGTTTCCATCTGCCCTCCATTGGCTTGAAACTGGCTTATGCCCTGTGACAGGATGGTTTATAGCCCTTCCAAAGCTCCTGTATTTTTGGTGGATTGTTTTAATATTCCTTAAACACAAATGATTCCAGTTTGTTTACACTGACATAGGAGTCAGAAAACATCTGTGAAATGTACTCTTGCCAATTTCTATTATTTTATTGTGAGGCTTTCTGTGGGGTGTTTTTCATACAGCACCAGCTCTTGGAGTCATGTGATTATGTGAGACACTCAGCTTTCCTAGCCCTTTTAGTTGCAGTACAAACTTGCAAACATGAATCTGATAGGCTAAGAAAACAGAAGAGAAATAAAAAGAAATCCAATTATATTATTTCCAAAATCTCATAATTTTTCAGCCAGTCATGATTCTTGATGAAGGCTCATGATTTTTGAAGCGTGATACTGAAATACAGAACTCATGAGCTCATCCTGAAGTGTGTGGCTGCAAAATGTTCTGTGAGTATATTTAGTTACTGCTTGAACCCAGGGCTATCCCTCGGAGAGAGTGGGCCCCAGAGCCAATTGGCCTGGGGGGCCTCTACCTCCCCATTCTGAAGGGGGGTGGAGCAGGCTGGCCAGCTCTGCCCTCGGGGACCCTGGCTGCTCCCAGGAACCCAGAGCTACTGCCGCTGGCGGGACCAGCCTGGCCATGGCCAGGGACCCGTGTTGGCTCCCGGCGGGATCCAGCCTGGCCATGGCCGGGGGCCTGAGGCCACCGCCAGGAGCCAGCCCCGGGATTGGCCGCGGGTGGGGACTAGGCAGCAAGAGTGGGGCTGGGGCAGGCTGGTCCAGAGGCCGGGCTCTGTTCTCCCGTTCCACCCTGGGACTGGCTACTCCACCTTTGGGGTGGGGCAGGCCGGCCCATAGGCCGGGCTTTGCCTTCCCATCCTGCGCCTTGCCTTTGACGGCAAGCTGAAGGCAGTGCATGAGCGGGGCAGGGGGAATGGGCTGCACAGCAGTGGGGGAGGCAACGGTGCAGGGCCTGTGAAACCGTGGGGCCCAGGACGTCCCTGCTTGAACCAGTAATTTTTGTAATGATTGTCAAAAGAAAGACTCCAGTAGTATGATTGCCCCTCTGTACCTGGTATTGCAGAAACATCTGTATTATTACTTAGTGCTTTGAGCCTTGATTTCCTCAGTGAGGCATAAAATAAAGAGTTGCCAGTAACTGGAAGCTCTGGATATGTCCATCCAGAAGGGTAGAAGGCACTCATGTGCACAGGAAATGAGAATGATCGTACCCATTTATCATTTATCCTCCTTCCTATACTGTATTTTTTTTTCTTCCGTTTTCAAGTGTCTGCTGGCATGGGATCTCTCCCACAAAAGCACAAGCAATAAATACATTTGTTTGTCCTTAAAAGTGCCACAAGACTCTTGTTTGTTTTGCTGAACTAAACTACCACAGCTATCCCTTTGGAACATACCCATTTTGTTTACCAAAGTATTTTGTTGGAAAAAAAGAAAGAGTTACAAGAGTTATAGCTCCACAGAGAAGAGACTAGATGACATGGAAAGTGATAACGGAAAATCAAAAGAGATATACAAGAGATCACTTCAGAGCCAGCTTCCTAGAAAAGACGGAAGCTGACTTCTTGTTTAAATGATTTGTACTTGTTCTTGCAGGAGGCAAAAAGCCATCCAGAGCAAGAAGGGGGCAGGGGGAGGAGAGGAATAAAAGCTAAAAATATTTCTGCTGTATTTTCAAAACTTCCTTTATAAGACTTCCAAGTTATACAAAGGTCAAATACTGGACAGGACAGAGTGGGTGCGTCTACACTTGTCAATTAAGTCAACTTAATTTACTCTGCGTCTACACTACACTTTCCTTAAGTCGACTTAAGCAAGTTGCTTAAGTCGACTTAAGGAAAATTAAGTCGACTTTATTAAACCTCATTTTAAGTCGACTTTTGGCTTAAGTCGAATTTAGAAAGTCGACTTAAGCCAGTGTAGATGTGGAGTATCCCTAAGTTGATTCTAAGTTGACTTAGGGCTCTCCAGGACTCCCCCACTGCCCTCCCTGCCGGGGGGGGGAGGAATGGCACAAGAAGAGCCTGGCATGCCCCGCAGGGCTCTGCCCTGCCCACCCTGCCCCTATGCCCTGCCAGGGTCCCTGTCCCCCTTTGCCCCATTGTACACAGGTACAATGGGGCAAAGGCTGAGCCCCCTGGCACTTGGCAAGAGGTGCCTCCCCTGCCACCGTGGACCTGTCCTAGATCCACCTAGCCCCTAGAAGTCGACCTAGGTGTCTAGTGTGGACATCCTGAATCGACCTAAATTAACAAGTGTAGACATAGCCACTGGGTCAGTGAGATTGGGAAAATTGCTGAATCAGCCAGTACCTCAGCAGTTGTTAGCAAAAGAATGTAGCACATGTACAATTTCAGCTATTGTCACTGAATTTACAAAGTTTGCCATGCTGGTGTAGTGAAAAGTTGGAGAAAGATGCCCTTTGCTTAGGACAACCATTGCCTAAAGGGAAAGTTGCGTATTTGCTCTGTGAAAAGATTGAGCCAAAAATCAAAATCAAAAATCAAACTGTGCAGTTTTTTAGCCCCACCATCTTGACACCCTCAAGTACTGAGACAAAATGAATGTTCTCTTCTGATGCCACTGTCCAAGTGAGGCACTTCTAGAGTGGCGTAAAGGAGAGATTTCAGAGTACATGGAATAGGCCATATTTGCATCTGGACTACCCTAGATTTACACCAATCTGGCCGAGTGGAACAAAAAATAGCTTCTAGTGAGTGCATCTCCTAAAGAATAGGGATGAATTCAAGATGAAGAGAAGGAAAGCGGTTGAAAAGATGGAGAGTATCTTTCAGTTGGAGGAGTATGCATTTTAAACAAGAACAGAGAAAGCTCTGGGTTTTTAAGGTAATAACTACAACATAACAAACAAAAGTCCTGGGGCACTTTTAAAGTCCAATACATTTATTTAACACGTAAGGTTTCGTGAGTGTTATCCCACTTCATCAGGGAAACTGTATTGTGTTAGATGTATATATACATGCAGAGAAGGCTGAGTCACAAGGTCGTTTTTTAGTCTGTTTTAGCAAATCAAACAAGTTGTTTTGATTCAAACAGAGACCATGTGGCCTTTAAAGAACAATAGATGAGAAGGTGTTAATGTTAAAAGACAGCAAAAGACCAGATATAATGAGTTAGCCATTCAAAGTCTCTGTTTAGACCCAAGGTGATGATGACAAGTTTGCATATGAATTCCAGCTCTGTGTTTTCACGTTCAAGTTTGGTTTTTATTTTTTTTTTCTGAAGTATTGTACCGTACATTTCTGGTAAAGAATGGCCAGGGAGATTGAAATCTTCCTTCTACTGGTTTTTGAATGTTACCATTCTTGATATCTGATTTGTGTCCATTTATTCTTTTCCACAGAGACAGTCCAGTATGGCCAATGTATAAGGCAGATGGGCATTGGTGTAACAAGATATCACACTGGTGGATGTGCAAGTGAATGAGCTCCTTATGGAGTGGCTGATGTGGTCAGGTCCTACGATAGTGTGACTTGAGTAGATATGCGGACAGAGTTGGCAATGGAGCTTATTACAGGGATAGATTCCTAGGTTATTATTTCTGTTGTTTCGTGTGTACTTGCTGGTGAGTGTTTAGGGTTGGTGGGCTGTCTGTAAGTGAGGAGAGGTCTACTTCCCAAGTCTTGACAAACTGAAGGATTGTCTTGTAGGATAAGTTGTAGATCAGAGGTCGGCAACCCCTGGCACGTGTGCCAAACTTGGCATGCGGGCCTATCCTTAATAGATGTAAATCAGCAGAGATCCAGAAGCTTTACTGATTTATGCAAAATGAGTTTCTTGTCCAATTTCTTCAGAACAGTGGGAGATCAAGCAGGAATCAAGATCTTTATATCTTTCCATCATGTGATATAGAAAAACTGTGGACAAGTTCCCAAAATGTACAAAATCTGCCACCTCCATCAAATTACAAAGATGAAGGTCCATCAAGTATCTTTGCTCTGCATCTTTTGCAATTGGTATTAAAAGTAAATGTGCCTGTGAAAATCAGATTATACAGCAATGTGGTACCATTCCCATCAGTCCCACCCCTCAAAGTCTTTAAAAAAGAGAATATTTGGATCCTTTTATCTGTCAATAACAGTACATATCTGGGAGAAGATCAATATTGAAAAGCATGTCATGTGAATGATTAACCTGAAATCACATGTTTTTAGATGGAATAGATCAAAAATCATTTAAAAATAATTTAAAGGTGGGTAGAAAGAGAGAACCTTGCCCCTCTTTCTTATATAAAATACACCTATTAAAATTGCAGAAGAGAAGAAGTACAATGTAAGCCAAGAATGGGTTTTTATTGCTTTTTTTTTTTTTGATTGGTCAAGATACAGAAGATAATGTGCAATGGTCAGGTTTCCAACAATGGTTTGTTAGTGATGCTGAACCATTACCTGAGAGCTAGTTGTATACCAGCTGCAATTTTACTTGGTGTATTTTTGTTGAGGATTGTTTTAATGATGCTTTAGGGGGTTCCAGAGCCCAACTTTATATGTTTATGTGACATGCTGCTGTATATGTTATATAACTCCAGAGATGGCCACAGTTAAAAATAACTCATTTGTACTGGCTTTCCGAATATCACCCTAGGGAGTAAAACATTAACCACTTTGCACCAGTGTATCCCTGGCGCACTCTGTGTGAGGAATTAAAGGTTTTATTTCCAGTTTTATAGAAGGCATCTCCATACAATTAAATTTTCAGGAGACCCATTTAATCATAAACATAATATTAGGAAAGTGTACTTACAGATGTGGGATTCAGATGAATCTGACAGAAAGACAAGCACATTTGTTTTGGAAAGTAAACAGAAGAAGGTTTTAATCATGCTTTTCATGAAAATAGAGCAGTTGCAGACTGCCCATTCATTTAATGGGCAATTCGGGGTTTGAATAATTAAAAATGTCATGGAAAGCACCTGCTTGCCTTGAAAATTTTTAATTTTCTGTCCAAAAATGGAAATCCCCAGAACTGAAAATATTTTAGCAGAAAATCAATACTATTTCATGTGGGGGCAATCTTCAGGTGCAAATATTTAATTTTGTGGCTGTTTTGAGCAGCAAACCTTTCACATTTTTGGAAATTTTCATTTGAAAATATTTTCGTTTCCCAAAGAGCAATAACAAAATATCAGTATGGGCAGTTTCAAGTTTTGATGAGGAAACTATGTTTTCTGTGGGGGGGAAGGGGAACCCAACATATTCCAACTAGCTCTGTTCTACTGTAGCTCTTGTGAACTTAGGACTCCCAGTGGAGTATGGACTAAACCCACTGGGTAGAGCAGGATCTACTTAACTTCCTGAAATAGACAGAATGCTTGCCAACCAGAGGGTTAACGTCCTCTCCCACTATCCTCCTTACCTCCTCCTTACCCTACTCTTAGACTCTGAAGTGGTGGTTGGATCTGCAGGTTGGACCTTTGCAACCATGAGGGCATAGATTGACTTTCACGGGACGCTGCGTGGAGGGACATGTGTCACAGCTGCTGCTTTGTTCTGTTCCTGTCTTCTTTCCTATGGGTTGCACTAGATGACCCCTGCCATTTTCATGTGTCATGTGCTGGACCTGTCTAAAACTAAACTGTGTCTTTATTCAGAATGGCTTACAGAGTTTGTCGGGGCACCTAGTGGTCAGAGCTTTTAGTGGCTCAGGATCATGGTTTGGAGTTGGGAGAAGCAGGAGCCATGCTACTGCTGATGAAAGCCAGGGAGTGTCTCTCTCTGACAATTCAAAAATCCCTTCCTTAAACAATAAAGAAAAGACAAAAGAGAATGTTTTGCTGAAGTAAACTTGCAATACTGCAGCAAGACATAGGTATCTCAGCTCCTTGTGAATCTGGTCTGTGTTCTTGTGCTTTGTGTAATTGATTTAAGGAAATGGTTTCTGATATATGATTGATCGAAGCTTATTCTGTTCCAGGCGATGTGGATATAGCAAAGCTAAACAAGATCCAGAAGAAGAAAAGATGCACTTTCATAATGGCCACAGTGAGTAAATACTTAAAACACATGTACTTATTTGCAGCTCAGCTTCTATTTCTGATTTTGCATGGTACTAAGAATAATGAAAAATACTAGAGGTTTCTTCAGGAAATGACCAATTTTCTCCTTTAAAACGTAGTAGTTCCGTAACAGTTGATGCTGTTCTGCAAACAAAGCCCCAATCCTGAAAAGACTAAAGCCCATGCTTATCTTTATGCATAGGAATAGTTCCATTGACTTCAGTGGGAGTACTTGTGTGTAAATTTAGGTACGTGCATAAGTCTTTGCAGGACTGAGGCCCAAATGACTGAACCTTTGTAGTCAGTAAGGCTATGTCTACACTAGAAAAAGTTAGGTCGACTTCGTTAAGTCGACTTAATAATGTCAACTTTAAGTCGACTTAAAGTCGACCTTATTAAAGTTGACTTAATAAAGTGGATTAAATTGACTTAGCTTTAAGGCAACTTAGTCCAGGTTGTTAAGTCAACCTAACTACCCTTGAAATGTTTTGTTGTTTTGTAAACTTGTGATCTGGGCAGCTTTTCATTCATGATAATGCTATTGGAATTAATGTAGTTGATTAGGTAATAGGTATAATTCATAGCAGCTCCCCAGCCTGCAGGTTCTCCTCAGCAGTCTTCTTCAGTGTGAATAAAGTTAGCACAAGAGACAAGCTTAGTATTATCCTTACCCATCAGTACATATGCTATTTAAATGTTAATTTATGTCCACAGTTAAATTGCCTGGAGTAAGGACTTATATTGATCCACATACCTATGAGGACCCCAATCAAGCCGTCCATGAATTTGCCAAGGAAATAGATGCTTCGTGTATAACAATTGAAAGAGTTATCGGAGCTGGTATGGACACATGTTTGATGACTGTCTTCTAACTGCCGTTAACATCATGGGGGAGCTGATTTCATTACTGTTCAAAGGCACAGAGTAGGCCTGTCAAACATTTGTATTGTGTATGCACATTGTGAGTGATTACCTCAGTATATAGTATTTGTGAGACTGTTCCTGGAATACGTGTCCATTTCTGGGGTCCACGCTTTATAAAGATTGTTGAAAAATTGGAAAGGGTTCAGAGAAGAACTGCAAGAATGATATGCGGTGTGGAAAGCACACCTTCCAATGTTGTTTGCCACATTGCTGTAGGCATATTGAATCCAGAATAAGAGAAACAAGATAAATAAGGTGGGTTTTGTTTTGGGGTTGGGTTTTTTGTTTTGTTTTGTTTTGGGGTTTTTTGTGTTTTATCTTTTTTTATGTGAGCGCAGCATAGTGACTGAAAAGGCAAAGACACCCTATCAACCATGAGAGAAAACTTTTCACAAAGAGATCACTCCATGTCTGATATTTCAATACATATCTTCAAAGGAAGCCTGTATAACATCTTCATAAGATAAGCCAGGGAGCTTAAATTCATAACTCTGCCTGACTCTAAAAACCATGGACTTAACAATGTCATTGGGCTTATGGCTCACTACAGCAATTTGTAACACACCATACTGTCTGCTACCCTTAATTCCCCACTTCAACCCATTTCTCTATAACAATCTAACCGTCAGTTGTCCACTTCATTTCAGGTGACCAACTACAACATTTTACTCCTTCTGATCTATCATAACAATCTATCCCAGGTTGCAGTTAGCTGAGACACTCTGATTTCCTTCCCCAGACCTGCAAGTCTCGGTGTAGCTCTAAAACTAGTACTTTCCACCCACAGAAGTTGGTCCAATAAAAGATATTATTTCACCTCAGCTGCCTTGTCTCATGGCTTACAATGAAGACTAAAAGAGCTCTATCTATTTAATTTACCAGAGAGATGGTTAAGAGGTGACTTGATCATGGTCTAGGACAGTGGTTCCTAACCTTTTTGGCTCAAGGGTCACAAATATAATTTTTAGAACCCTGAAGGGCCAGCAGTCGAATTAATTAAAATTAATTAATTAAATTTAAATTACATTTTAATTATAATTAATTAATTACATGAGAATTAATTAATTTATTAAATAGACTGGTGGCCCTTTGGCCCTTGAGCCAAAAAGATTTTTTAAACATTTCAAAAAAAAATTTAAAGGTTTTTTTTTTTAAAAGGGCTAGATGCCCATAAACACCTGGAACCTCCTGGCCCTGGGTGGATGCGATCCCCTCTGCTCCCCACTTCCAGGTGTGTGGGGGCAGCGCCGGGCCCTGCACAGACCGAACCAGCCCCAACGCAGCCAGCTCCGGTCTGGGTCCCTCTCCCCAAGGTGTCCTGCCTTGCTTGTGGACCAGGACAGGGCGCCCCCGCCGGCCCTCAGCTGGGCAGCGCCCGCTCGGCCATGGCCCCAGCCCAGCTGGCTGTCTCCCGGCTCCGATCCTGGCTCCTCCCAGCCGGTGCCTCTCTCCCTCCTCACTAGGGGCCCCTGCCTCTGCTGACTGGCCGGGGGAGGAAGGCAGTCCGGCTCCAAGCCACAAGCCGGGAGCGGGCGGCTGTGGCCCAGCTCCCAACCAGCAGGGCGCGGGCCACTTTTGCCCCGCAGGCCAGGAGTTGAGAACCCCTGGTCTAGGATCATAAGAAGATATCTGATACTAGACGACTCTTTAATCTAACAGACAGAGGATAGCATGATCCGATGACAGGCAGTTGAAGTTAGTAAAATTCAGTTTGGGAAATAAGAGCTTTTTTAGTGTGAGGGTCATTAACCATTGGAACAATATACATAGGAATGTGATAGATTCTCTCTTCCTGGGAATCAGTAACTGGAGACTGGGTGTCTTTCTAAAAGATATACTCATGTTCAGCCACGTGATTTTGGGCTCTATAGCAGTCTTGGGTGCTTGGAATTCCATGGCTTGTGTTATGGAGTAGGTCAGACTAGAAAATCATAGTCGCCCTTCTTATGTTTATATCTATGTATGTATGTCATCCTTGTTTATCATTAACCATCATTTATTATTTCTAATGTGCTGCAGTGCCCATAAGTGTGCTCAGTGCTTTCCAGATATACACTAATTTCCCTTTTCGGTACTTTGTTCTCTTCAGGTGAATTTGGGGAAGTCTGTAGTGGACGTCTGAAACTACCTGGAAAACGTGAGTTTCCAGTGGCCATAAAAACCCTCAAAGTGGGCTATACTGAGAAACAAAGACGAGATTTCCTGGGGGAAGCAAGCATCATGGGACAGTTTGACCACCCCAACATCATTCACTTGGAAGGAGTTGTCACAAAAAGTACGTACCAGCTGCTGTTGACTTTTGCTCATTGAACACTGATTTATGAAGCAAATAGGTCAATGTTAGTTATAATCCCTGTGGGTCAGGGGAACTTGTTCAACTTTAAAATAAAAGTTATTAAACTTGTCATTTCCCACAAAAACAGCCATGAAGGCAAGTTGTGGTTACTAAAACTTCAAACTTAGAAACTAAATAATGTAAAATGTTGGATGTTCTTGGTTGAGTTTGTCCATGGATTTTATTTCTCATTGATCATTAATTGAATCACTGTGATGCCTACAGGCTCCAGCCAAGATCCTGGGCCCCGTTGTGTTAGGTGCTCTACACACATAGTAAGGGGTAGTCTCCACCCTGAAGAGTTTACAAGCTATTTCGACAAAACAGAAACATAAGGAGATGAAGTGACTTGCCCAACATCATCCAGCCAGTTCATGAGCAGTGCTGGGAAGAGAACCCAGGTTTTCTAAATTGTAGTGTTGTAGAAAAATTGTGATTGGATTAGCTAGGTTACCCAGAACCCTATGGGACAGAGCCACATTTTACCCTTTCCTTCCTTCCTGGTCAGTCAGTGGAAGTTCTCTTCCCATTCTGTTGTGATGCAGTTAAATAAAGCTGCAAATTCCTAGCCTGTAGTACTATGATTAAACTTATTTTTGGTTGCATTGAGCAGGCCCTTTACAAGAAATGCAGTGGTCTGTGTACTGGGCCACAATGACTCTGCCTTGTCAATGATCATTAGGCCCTGATTCACAGTGGAGGCAGAGACTTGCACCCACACAGTCACTGATCAGAACAGGGCCTTTAAATGCAGTAACACCCAACTGAATCTTAAAATACACAACAGATTCTCTTCTTTTCCACCTTTTCCTTTTTATATCGACATTACTACTTTTAACTGATCATATGTCTACATTGTAATCAGAACTGTCACCCTAGAACCGTGGCCACACAGGTGGCAGTACAGGCTGACCACTTGAATACATACAACCCGTGCTATAACCTGGCTTCATGCTATTGTTATTTGAGCTAGCTCGATCAAAGCTATGCTGACACACACTGCTGTTATGCCTCTGACTGCAGTGTAGCTAAACCCTAGAAGAAACTCCTTCTAGCAGTGTCAGGAGTAATAGCTTTTTGCTGGAAGCTGGACTGCGAGTGGGAGGGTGTCATGGGGAAAGGCTAACTATCAAATTACAACAGAGTCCTGTGGCACTTTTAAAGACTAACAGATTTATTTATCGCATGAGCTTTCGTGGGAGAAAATCCCACTTCGTCAGACGCTTTGAAGATGGGAAATTCCAAAGGGGTAGCCGTGTTAGTCTATTGTAGAAAGACAACAGAGTCAGTTACAGAATGGGTGGTTCTTTTAAAGCAATCAGATATTTTAATGATGACTTGTCAGACAAAAACCCATTAAAAGTTCCAAACTCACTTTGCTTTTGTTTGTTATTTACATGCTTCATCCTTGCAGAATTTTGAGAAAAGAGGTTTGTTTTTAGGCAACTATTTTATTGCGTTTGTACAAGATTTAATTTCTTAAAAGTTTTAAGGAAAAAATGAAATAAAAAAAAATCCCATGGATTTGGAGGTACACACAGCCTATATTTGCATATGCAAATCAGTTAGTTTTGCTGCCTAACCTAACCTTCCCAATTCACCCATTGCATTTCTGAATTTTGCTTGTACAAAATTTTAGAGAGGAAAAACAGTAGAGACCAATGAAAGGTAGATTTAAAATATATCACTTAACAGCTAGAAGCCAGTAAATAATTCTGTTTACCTACCTATAAAATTCATGATTGTGAGACATAGTATGGAGATTTTATCAACATGAGTCTGGGATGAAAAGCCTTGTATTTTAGGCTTGTACTTTAGTTACCACAAGTTCAATACTACAAAACTCAGAGCAATACAAAAACCAAAAATGAATAAACATCAAACATCCTCAGAGTTAACCTAACATATCCTTTTTATGCATAAAAGCAACTTGATGTAAAACCTGGCTCTTCCCTTCTGCTTTTCATCAGTACATCACAGAGGTCAGTGTCATTATGACAAATGGAGAAACTGAGGCAGAAAGAAGTTAAAATGACTCACCCAAGTTCACTGGCTGAGTTGGAACAGAACCCAGACTGCTGAATCCAAGCCCAGTGCATGATCTCTTAGGACTTATAATATCTTTATCAATTCTAAGATCCTGGGTGGAAAAGTCCTGTGTTTAGCCCTGCTGAGTTGTATAATACTGGACTGTAAAGCTGTGACTCTTTTTTCTTGTCTAGAAAATTGTATGTCCGCACCAGGACTGAGTCTTGTGCATTCTGGGCTTACGGCAAGTGTTAAGGTTTTGACCAAAACCCATTGAAATCTGCATGAATCTTTCAATTGAAAGTCTTTAAAGCTAGTCAGGGTATTGGGTGGGAGACTCAGGGAGAGGGATTAGGGGACAGGTAATGCAATCACTGGGGGTCTGCCTCCCCTTCTGTGGTCTACCAAAGGTCTTCTGTGTGCCCTTGTGTCACTTAGTTTCTCTGTGCCTCAGTTTCTTATCCGTAAAAGTCTTCTGAAGAATGTTCCATTATTTGAGGGTGCGTCTACACTTACAAATTAAGTCATTTAAGCTTGCTTAAATCGACTTAATTTAATCTGCGTCTACCCTACAGTTTTCTTAAATTGACTTAAGCTGCTGCTTAAGTCAACTTAAGGAAATTTAAAATTGACTTTATAAAACATAGTATAAAGTCAACTTTACTGGCTAAATCGACTTTATAAAGTCGATTTAGCCAGTGTGGATGCAGATTAGTCCTAAATCGACTTTAAATCGACTTAAAGTGGTCCAGAACTCCCCCACTGCCCTCCCTGCCAGGGTGGCTGTCACAGCCAGATCCTGGTATGACCCCCCACAGAGCAGGACACAGCCCTGCCCACCCTGCTCCTATGCCCTTCCAGTGTCCCTGTCCTGCTCAGCCCCCATTGTACCCAAGTGGTACCTGAGCGGTCCCGGGGAGAAGGGAGCCGGGACGAGCCACTAGCAGCTTGCCGGTCTTGGGGACAACCAGCCCCATGTGGGACTGGCTCTCCCCAGGACAAGCCGCTAGCGGCTTCCTGCGGAGAAGGGAGCCCCCCAGGGCTCTCCAGCCAGGGTTCTAGAGGGGGATTTCCTCTGGCTGGAACCCTGGCTGGGGAGCCCTTCTCCCCAGGACTGCTGACAAGCTGCGGGTCTGGGGAGAAGAGAGCAGGAGCTCCCCTTTTCCCCTGCCCTAAGTCGACTTCTCTGGTAAGTCGACTTAGGGTGTCCACACTGGCTTAAGTTGACTTAAGAAGTCGACTTAAGCCATAAGTCAACTTAAAACGAGGTCTTATTAAGTTTACTTAATTTTTCCTTAAGTCAACTTAAGGAGCAGCTTAGGTCGACTTAAGGAAACTCCAGTGTAGACGCAGAGTAAATTAAGTCGACGTAAGCCTGTTTAAGCCGACTTAATTTACTAGTGTAGACACACTCTCAGTGCCTAAGTTTTCTCAGTGCCTAAGTTCCCCATCTGTACATTGCAGAAAAGTATTTCCCTACCTCAGACAGGTGTGAGGCGCTCAGATATTACAGTCACGGGTGCCAGACAGGTACTTCAAACAGACATGTCTGCTTCACAAAGGTGATCAGGGTATGAGTTACATTCATACCCATTTTCACTGATTTACCATTGTATGCCTGACATTTGTATATTGGTGTAAATGACATTCTCACCCACTTTAAATCCCCTTCCTATTGCCAGAAAGGAGTCTTTATGCAAATAAAGAGCATGCCAGTTGGATAGGAAAGCTGTCACTTGCTTTCTGTTTACTTTGTTGACACACTGTAACTTTAGTTTCATGCTCTCTGATGTGATGCTAATTTATTTTACAGTTATTCTCAAATTGCAGCACACTGACAATGAAACGTAAAGGCTAGGAAGTAATCTCATTGAAACTGAAGTTGGAGCCTGAAGGAGGAGGACTCAGAGTAGTGTCAAAATGCGCTTCTCTCCTTCTAACATTGCCTTTTAGTGTCAGAGATGAGAGATCCCACTTCACAGTGTTAAACTGGGCACACCATGAAAGTAATGCAGTCTGCCACGATTTTATGACAGATGACTAAAGAGCTTGTCTTTTACCTTCAATTACTCCTTTATGATGCACAGAGACATCACAATGTAGTACACACACACACACACAGAGCAGTGGCTTTGGGGAGTTCTTTTGGCTCTTTTTATTTAAAATACTGACTTATTCACATAAAAAACCCAAACCTTTCAAAGTGTAGCAGAATGGGAATGTACCAAGCCCTAAACAGGCCTTCACTTCTCAGGAAGAAATAAACCCCAGGCTGGATCCTGCAAGGTGGTGGGTACTTCCTCTAAGATGGTGTGCTTTACTAGCTCTTCCTTTAATAGAAGGAAGAGGCATTTCACACTCTTCTGGGCAAAACAAGTTGTTTCATAGCTACAGAAGAAGTAGGAGAGCAGAGCAGAAGCCCAGTTAAGCTTCTTACAGCTGCCTCCAGCAGATGCTGCAAATGTCACCAGTGGTACTGATATTAGGGCGGATGGGACCAGCTGTATACAAGAACTTCCTCATTGGAGAGCTTTTCTCATAACCCTTAGCCCTGTGGTTAGGGTATATAATTAAGATGTAGCAGACTCAGTTCAATTCCTGACTTTGTCTGATGAGGAGAAGGGATTTGCAAAGACATTTCCTTTCTCTTAGGTGAGTTCTCTGACTTTGTGATATGGAAAACAAACAGAGTCCTGCGGTACTTTTAAAGACTGACAGATTTATTTATCGCACGAGCTATCGCGGGAGAAAATCCCACTTTGTCAGACACTTTGAAGATGGGAACCTTATAGAATGGGAGGAAATTAAATGCAGGGAAATGTATGACATAGGGTCGGCTGACGAAATGGGATTTTCTCCCACGAAAGCTCGTGCGATAAATAAATCTGTCCATCTTTAAAAGTTCCACAGGACTCTGTTTGGTGTTCTGCAATAGACTAACATGGCTACCCCTCTGGAACTTTGTGATATGGGGCTCCCTCAACCTGTCATGTTGAAGCCATCGTACTTTAATTAAATATTAATTGGGCCAGAGGACAATTGAGGATCACTGGTTCAGTGGTTAGAGCCCTCACTGTCAGATAATCATCTATCATTCTTCGTGGGGGGTGGCATTCTACTAGCAAAGAGTCTGAGGGCTTTGTGGAGTACTCTGACCTAGGGGAGCCAAATGGGCCATTGAATAGGGAGGCCACAGACCCAGCAACTAGGTCTCTGTTCTGAGTTCCACCACACACTGCACCTATCAATGCTTCAGAGAGATTACAATACACACTCTCCTTCATGAAGCACCTAATGTCGACCGAGGACACACAGCAAATATTATAATGGCAGTAGCAATACCACAGCTGCGGGAGAGGTAGTGCGGTTTGATGGCTAAGACACTAGTATTGTACTAGAAGAGCTAGGTTCTATTCCCAGATGTGCTTGGTGACCACGACTTTGTTTCCTCTCCCATCCTTCTTTATTTAGAGTGTAAGATCTTAGTCTCTTACAACAGATTTGTTCAGGGCCCTGATCTCATGTAAAGCCCCGAGCTGCGACGGCAATATTCATAATGGTACTGCTTCCAAGTCTTTAACTCATACAAGTGTAACTCCAGTGCTCATTAAAAAATTAAAGAAATGCAAACCCACAATGCTCAAGGGTCATATCTGCACACTACTCAGTGCTTTGATTGACGAATACACAATTATGTTTATTTACGTAGATTATTAAACAGTAAATTAGTCAAACTGTTAACATGACAGGAATGCACAAAGATTAGGCTCAACTTTAATAGCAAAATAGGAAATTATTTTAAGAGCAGTTACCTTATAATCATGTTATGACATGCAGCAGCTTTAGCTGATCATTTCTACACAAGACTTTATAATGCAGTTTAGAAAATAATTGATGGTTTCTCTTTTGTCTATGCTTCATGCTAGTTAATGGAAATTGATTTAAATAAAAAATAATTTACATGTTCTTTATAAGATTTCATTGAATTTACACGGCCTGGAGCAAGCCATACTAATTATTGCTATGTCATTGTGGCAAGCTAGCGAGAAATTAGATATAAAAACTGAGCAAAAACGATATATAATTACCATTAAAATGACTCAGGCATGAAAATTAATCAAATGGAGTTGGGAAAACATCATTATTCCTATCAACAGTTGGAGGCCACAGTTTTTTTTTTGTTTGTTTTTTGTTTTTTATCAACTTTAGTTTGGATCACCTTTTCTTTTACTCCCAGAATTTGACCATATTTTCGGTACACATATTTGGAGAAAATTCTTTTTTTTTCTTGAGCATATTCGATAGAGAATATACTTAATATCAACAGCCAAGTGCTAGCGCTAATTGCAACTTTAGTAGGGTTCATGGTGTAACTGTATGCCTCTCTTTTTAAACATAGAAACTGGTGTACTAAATCAATCGGTCCATTCTTTGGTCTAACGCAGTGGTCCTCAACCTTTTGCAGGTTGTGAAACGCTTTGAGACATCATGATCCTACAGGACACATCAGTTTACCCTCCCTATGTCAAATTCAGGCATCACCCTGGCTCTCCACGACATACTTACTGCTGTGTGGTGACCCAGTAATGTGTCCCAACACCGTGGTTGAGAACTGCTGGTGTATCTCATTGTGGTCCATCTACTTCAGTATTTTGTCTCTAACAGTGAACAGCTCCTGTTACTTCAGAGAAGTGGTCTCCGACCTGTAGATCACAATCTACTTCTGAACAGCAGCTGAAATTAAAATGTTATGACCGTTGTGCCATCTGCTGTTGAAAGGTTGGAGAGCACTGCTTCAGAGAAAGGTGCAAAACAATCAAGTAAACAAAAAACCCTTAGTTGACATAGAATCATAGAATCATAGGGCTGGAAGGGACCTCATGAGGTCATCTAGTCCAACCTCCTGCTAAAAGCAGGACCATTCCCATTAAAACATCCCAGCCAGGGTTTTGTCTAACCAAACCTTAAAACAGTTACGGGATGACCTGCCTCCACTAGTTAAAGGTTGAATTAAATCCTAAAGTCTTCAATTCCAAAGCATTTTTTAAAAGTAGCTGCTATTTTAACTGTGGATATTTTTTGTTACCCACATATATGCCCAGTCCTTCTTGGAATTCTGTTAGATTCTTGGCATCAAAAACATCTTGTGGCAATGAGTTCCACAAGCTAAAGAACAACAACAACAAAAATTATCTGAGGAAAAGGGAAGCAGGCATTCCACATGCAGACCAGTCACGTTTTTCACACTGGTTATTGTTTTCTCCTGGGGTACTGTTCCACCAAGGCAAAAGAGCTGCAGCCTGACACTGATCTCTCTGAATCTAAAACACTCATGATGAAGCACAAATCATCAGGCCAAATTTGTCCAGTCAACAGTATTGGAATTATATCCAGGATGAGTATTGCCCATTTGTAGAAGTGGTCACATCATTTAGACTTCATTTATTACATCATATAGTTCATCCATGTGTGTGATCAGATTCCTTCACACAGCCCTGGTTTGGAACTTTGAAAGGGTTTATGGGCTTGTGATAGGAAGTTCTGCTTCCTCCCTTTGTGCCTGTTTGGGCAGGTCTTTGCACAGTTTCTTCCTTACTTCATATGGTTCAACTTCTTCAAGACAACTGGCCCCTCTGTATCTTCCTCCTCCTTCATCTACTTAGCTTTCCTCAAAGCTCCATTGGCTGCAATGGTTAATTTGGGCACCACCTGTTTCATAGGCTTTCAGCTCACAGAAAGATAAAAGAAGATGCTGCATGGGTGATTAAAGCCTGGATTGGACTCATGTGATCTGGTTCAATTTCTGGCCCTTCTCCAGAATCCCTGTGTGACCTTATCACCTAACCTCTCTGTGGCTCAGTCCCCCATCTGTAATATGAAAATAACAATATTTCCTTCACCTCACCCATTGCCAGTCCTTTCTATTTAGACTGGAAGCTGTTTGGGGCCTGTCTCTCACTGTTCTCTGTTGACAGATGGGTCCAACATGGCTCTTTGTGCACCTTAAGAACCAGAGTGGATCAACCCTGGGCATTTTCTTTTAGCTGAATAACATCAAATAAACTTGTGATCCTCCTTTTTTTCCAGGTAAGCCAGTAATGATAGTGACAGAGTACATGGAGAATGGCTCTCTCGACACATTTTTGAAGGTGAGACTCAAAATGCTCCAAGTGTTCTTCTTGGAGGAAAGTGGGGTCTCCATTAAAGATTATTCTTCCTGGGAAATGCTGTGGAGTGCTGGTGGAGGCCCAATACCAGAAGTCCTAGCTCCATGTTAGTGTTGCAGTTGGAAGTGGCTTAACTGTCATTCTGTGTTTATACAGTGCCTATTGGAGAGGGGCTTTGGTCCATAATTAGGTCTCCTAGATGCTGCCATGATACAAATAAATAAAATAATAAGCATAACAACAAAATACACAGTATTCTTTTCCTTTCCTTGAGTTCTGCATTGAACAGCAGTTTTTTATACCTTCCTTTACCCGGCTCCATTTTGGCACCAAATCCCTAAATGACCCCACGGGGTAAAGATTGACTTGTATTTTGATGGCACTGTGTTAATAGTGAGGGTTTGGTCTCATTGATAGAACATATGAGGGCTTTGCATGTGGTAGGTATTGTTTACAGCCGTGTCCATCTGTAGTGTTTTTACACATGTGCGTACACTGTCAGTGATATATTAGGCAGTCAGCATCAGAAACATCTAACTCACTAGTCATGAGATAAAAGAATTCTATTGTCTCAGCTCCAGTGTGTCTAGAGATCATTATTCCAATCTATTATATGTTCAGGAGCCCCTGGGTCATAGCAGCATGGTCATTAACGATTAATTCCCCCATTTGCCTTCACGTGGTGTGACCCTGAATCTGTTATTTGTGCATATGTCTTACTCAGTGCTAAGAGCACTGTAAACTGTGACTGAAATTCCCCATTATCTTCACAGAAGAACGATGGGCAATTCACTGTCATTCAGCTGGTTGGGATGCTGAGAGGCATTGCGTCAGGGATGAAGTACCTGTCAGACATGGGCTATGTACACAGAGACCTCGCTGCCAGAAATATCCTCATCAACAGCAATTTAGTGTGCAAAGTGTCTGACTTTGGGCTGTCCAGAGTTCTAGAAGATGACCCTGAAGCAGCATACACAACAAGGGTAGGTTCTTGAGATCCTGGACAATTGAACGAAAGAAAAATTTGGAAATGGTCAAGAGGCTTTTTCAAAGGGCTCAGTGCCCCTCAATAGTCATTTCAATTAGGTACCTAGGTTGGCACTAGGGTGACCAGATGTCCCGATTTTATAAGGACAGTCCTGTTATTTGAGGCTTTGACATATACAGACAGCTTTTATCTTTCCACACCCTGTTCTGATTTTTCAGATTTGCTATCCCGTCACCCTAGTTAGGTGCCAGGTCTTTTGAAGATGGGGCTGTACATTGTCAAAGAAATAAAACTGCACACAGCCTCCCCCACACCCTCCCTCTTCTATCTGATGGCTCAGTCCTGGGCAGATTTCACTTCACTATATCGATTGTTTGACTGCTTGGTTTTCCCCCTACCACCAAGTGCAGCATAACTGAGACGTGGATACTAAATGTGTTCCAGCACTCCAATGGAATTTAAACTACTACCCTTCAAGACAGCCAGTTAGTACTCAGCCTACAAATCTTCATGGGATGAGATAATATGGAAAGGGGCCTAATGCTGTCAAACAGACTTACTTTAAAACTCTACATTTCTCTCCAGCATCATGCAGGAAGAGAAAAAAGTCCCCCTTGATGTGCCAAAGAAATGTAGTATGTCCTCTCTACCCCTCTTCTTTTGGTTTTTTCATACAAGGGAGGGAAGATACCAATCAGATGGACAGCCCCAGAAGCCATTGCCTTCCGCAAATTCACATCGGCCAGTGATGTCTGGAGCTATGGGATAGTGATGTGGGAAGTGGTGTCTTATGGAGAGAGACCTTACTGGGAGATGACCAATCAAGATGTAAGTACCTTCCAAAGCCTTTGAATGACAAGACTTTTGCTATCAAAGAGACAGCTGGCAGTGCTTTCAGTCTGAAAGTGACAGCTGCTTTTAAAAAGCCCAGTGAAATGATTTTGCTTTCTCCCTGAAATGTCTTTTGTTGAATGCCCTTTTTGTACAACAGCTCAAAACAAGCATTGCACAAAGGGAAATGAGTCTGCATGGGTTAAAGATTGGCTCCCTTGGCAGGATGTTTTATGGCCACTCATGCTTTTTTCAGCAAAGCCCACCGGTATTATGTTTAAGGTTGAAGGTCCACCAACAGATACATTTCAATAAATGACAATTCCAGCTACATTTACAAACTCCTTCAGTCAGGTGTAGCTAAAGCCCTTTCTTTTCAGTTTTTATTTTCTTCAAAATGTATTGGAAATTTATCAGTTTTTATTATAAAAAATAAAAAATGAGTAAAAATCAGCACAGGAATTAGCTTCCCAGTTCTCTGGGTGCATACACAGGGACAGGAGGAGAGGAAAAAAAAAACAACAAATAGATACATTTGTTTAAAATCAGATCAGTTTAATACTGTGGCTTATTTAATGAACTATTTGTATCTTCCATTATATTGCCTTACTTTAACAGACAGCCTCACATTTATACTTAGACCAATTTATTAATACCATAAACACATCTCCCTAATGTCCTGCTTTGGATTTTGTTAAGGTAATTAGCATTTTCATGTACCTGAATGGTCCCAAATTTGGGTGAAAATCAGTAAAAAACTTGATCTATTTGAAAAACCTTGAAAATTTTGAATAAAAAAAAATCAGTGAAAACTAAAAACAAAATTCCTTTAGTCAAATTCCAAAGGGGTAGCTGTGTTAGTCTATTGTAGAAAGACAACAGAGTCTTGTGGCACTTTTAAAGACTAACAGCTTTATTAATCGCATGAGCTTTCGTGGGAGAAAATCCCACTTCGTCAGACGCTTTGAAGATAGGAAAGTTACAGAGTGGGAGGAAATAAAATGCAGGGGAGTGTATGACATAGCATCAGGTCAGGCTGTAACAGCAAATCAAAATAGGTGTTAGGATTCAAAACACTGGGGAACAGCACATAGAGGAGGGGGAGGTCAATTCACTTGATGTAATGCGAGAAAAATCCATAGTCAGACAGCCCCCTAATCTTAAAAGGATACTTACCAGCAACTACAGATCACAGAGCAGAAACACTAAAGCAGGAACACAGCCCTGCAGCAGACCACGCTGCCAACTTTGCCCTCATATCTACACTGATGACACCATCACAGGGCCTAGTCATGCCACCTACTCCATCAAGGGTTCGTTCACCTGCTCATCCACCAGTGTGATTTATGCCATCATGTGCCGGAAATGCCCCTCTGCCTTATATATTGGACAGACAGGACAGTCTCTGCGCCAAAGAATCAATGGACACAAATCTGACATCAGAAATTGCAACACTGCAAAACCTGTAGGGGAACACTTCAATCTCCCTGCTCACTCCCTTAACGACTTGTTAATAGCTGTGTTGAAACAGATGAATAACAAATCACAGCTTCAAAGAGAGTCTGCAGAACTCGAACTTATATGCAAATTTGACTCAGTTGTCTTGGGGTTAAACGGACTATGGATTTTTCTCACATTACATCAAGTGAATTGACCTCCCCCTCCTCTATGTGCTGTTCCCCAGTGTTTTGAATCCTAACACCTATTTTGATTTGCTGTTACAGCCTGACCTGATGCTATGTCATACACTCCCCTGCATTTTATTTCCTCCCACTCTGTAACTTTCCTATCTTCAAAGCGTCTGACGAAGTGGGATTTTCTCCCACGAAAGCTCATGCGATTAATAAAGCTGTTAGTCTTTAAAAGTGCCACAAGACTCTGTTAAAATTCCTTTAGTATAACTTATTCTTAGATATCCTTCTCTATTAGTAAATGCTTGCTTCCTTGAGTGCAAGGGGGTGAAGGAGGGTAATGGAGTTCTTGATCTTGATTCTATTCCTGACTCTGCCTTTAACCTTGAGCATGACACTTCATCTCTCTTTCTCCTCCAACCCTTTCTCTTGTCTGCTGTGAAGAACTTGCAGTCTAAATAAGGATGGTCTCTCATCACATGAAGGTACAGTGCCTAGCAGTATGGGGCTGTACACTCTTGCCTAGGGCTGTATGTGCTACTTAGATTATTGGCTCTTAGGGGGCAGGGGGCGTCTTTGTCGTTCATTTGTACAGTATCTAAAATAAGGGGGTCCTGGTCCATGGCTAGGCACTAGGATAATACAAATAAATAATAATAGTGGAATAGAGGCTTAGCCACCCAAGGTTTTGTTCATCTACCGAGAATACTCAGCATCCTGCAAGGTATAATGTACCATCCAGTAGACATATTTTAGCCACTTCAGAATGTGTTCCTGCTATATAGCACCGTAGTTTTACTCGGGGGTTGAGAAAGATGAAAAGTTAAACAAACCATTGCAGTTAAGTACTTCAAATTAAAGTCCTGTCATTTGTCAGCAAGTT
The DNA here is from genome assembly GCA_007922175.1 of Pelusios castaneus. Classification (NCBI taxonomy): domain Eukaryota; kingdom Metazoa; phylum Chordata; order Testudines; family Pelomedusidae; genus Pelusios; species Pelusios castaneus. The sequence goes on from ML686112.1 coordinate 1,521,978, forward strand.
TGAAGAAATGTCTGGGGATGTCAATCCAAGGGACCAATCCAACTGTCATTAAAGTCAAGAAAACATGAATGAACACCAGTTATATCAGATCCAAAATGGTTACCTTGTTTCACTTTTACTGAAACAACTTGCCTGTATAAAAGAGCTTTTTTCTATCTTAGAGTATCTCAGGCCACTTTTCAAAATTGGACAGTCAAGGTGAAATCCACCCATGTGCAGAGAGCTAGAACAAGAGCTACCTGTCACTTCAATCCCACTGCAAGCATGTGGATGCACATTTCTGGCAGCTGGGAGGGTTTGTGCTGCAATGTCACTAAGAACAACAGGCTTCCCCAGGCTGGTCTAAACAAAAGGTCCTATCAGGGACTAAGACATCTTAAAAAAAAAATGTCCTTTCACTCCATGGCTGCCCTTTCATTGCTGGAATGCAGCGTTTTCCACTCATCACCTTCTGGTGGATAGCTGAGGTGTTGAGGGACCCTGTCCATTCTGGTTTCCATCCCCTCTATAGCGGAGTATGTCTCTCCACTCCATGGCTACTTGCCGTGCTGGCTTTCCCACTGAACCTTTCAGCTGGCAGCCCAGCACCAGTTCTTCTCTTGTCCTGGTAACCTTCACACTCCGCAACCCATGGACACTACTAGCAGCTGTTCCTCTCAGAGGGCTGTATGTAGCCTGCTGTTCTCCTTCAAGAGTCTCCCTGTGGGTGCTCCACTGTGGGTGATAGCACATTCTCGTGCTGCAGTTCAAAGATCTTTGAAGCAGGGCTCGTTGGGGCTGCGCACACGACACAGCAGTTTTGCGCTGTTTGTTTGGCACCTTTTGAGAGTGCACGTGGCCCCAATCGCTTCAGTTTCTTCTTAACTGTCTGTGGTTGCAATCAGAGCTAACAACTCCCCTGCTCGTCAAAGCCTTTTCTCAAAACTGTCTTTATTTTCTGTTCTTCTTTAATCTTAACAACTTCCCCTTCCCTTCCCTTTATTCTTTTATCCTCAAAAACAAAACAAAACAACAAAATAACTTTTTGTTTTTCCCTCAGAGTCATGTCAGGCTCTCCAGGATTCAAGTGTTGCGAAACCTGCCACAGCATTATGCCCACCTCAGACAGACATGTTGTCTGTGTAAAGTGCCTTGGAGAGGAGCACGTATCACAAAAATGCTCCCATTGCAAAAATGTAACCTCTCGAGCAAGGCAAGATAGGGATTTATGTCTCAAATTAATCCTAATGGAAGAGTCTCTCCACCCCACATCAGACCGGGGACAACAGAAGACCGACTCTGGGGACTCACAGCCCACAAAGAGGCACCTCACTCCCGCACATGCCTCTCAAAAAAGAGAAAAAAAATCTCCCATTGAGGTCTCCAAAAAAATCCTCATACCGGTCCCTCAAGTATTCTGGCTACCAGGCTTGAGAAGCAGTATTTCTCAGTATCTTTGGAGCTGAGATGCAAACACTCCGAGCCCAAAGAGGTAATGGTCAAAATGATCAAAACCGTTTGCCCAATGGTGCCTCAGTTATTGGCACCGATAGTGACATCGGAACCAACCTACCTGCCATCTGAGACGACAGTACCACATCCACAAACACTGTCAGTAGCATCTACGACACCGCCTACCATCACAGCACCAACTGACACTGAACCAAGACCCATGGTGCTGCTACCCATACCAAGGATGATTAGAATCGATACCAACAAAGCAAACCTAAAAGAAAAACCATCACAGTTCCGAGGAACTTCCAGACCAACAACCTGGGTCTCCATTTTTCGGTACCAATCCATCCTTACACAGTGACTCACCACAGTATAGGGGTCCTCTTACTCCCTTCTAGAGCAAAGATGAGCTTGAAAGAGAGCAAGCAGCTTTCTCACTATCTCCACACTCTCCTCTCAGACTTGATAGCAGATGCCATCACTACCAGGATATGCCACCCTACCCCTGATACGGTCCACCCTGGGATGGCCCACACACAGATGGGAACCTTGGTCACCATATTCGGGACAATATAGCAGACCTTGGACTTCCAGACACCAGAGAACAACCTCCAAATCTTGCTCCAAGCCTATTGAGCCTCATACACCGGAGGCTGAAAAAGAAGAGGACCTTCCATCGTCACCCTCCCCTCCATACAACTCATCATCCTCCCCAGACAAGGCCTTAATACCGTCTCCACCTTCCCTCGCAGATGATTTTAAATAGTTCCAAGAACTTTTTAAAAGGGTGGCAGAAGCTTTTGAAAAACCCTATGCAAGAGGTGGCTGAATCTCAGCATAAGTTACTCGGAATTCTCCAGACCTCTGGATCTACCAAAATTGTGCTCCTTATGAATGAAGCGCTACTGGAATCTGCTGAGAACATATGGCAGAATCCAGTCACTATCCCCCCAACATGCAAAAGGGTGGATAAAAAGTACTACATTCCATCAAAGAATTCAGAATGTTTGTTCACTCATCCACCCCCCAATTCACTGGTGGTCAAAGCAACTAACCATAGGGGAAAACAACTCTACAATAGATCTACCCCCTATGAGAAGGAAGACAAAAAAAATGGACCTCTTAGGAAGAAAAGTATATACTTCCTCCACATTACAACTAAGAATCACTAATTATTCTACCTTATTAGTGAATTATGATCATGACAACTATTTAAAACTGGCTGACTTTATTGAGTAAGTCCCAGACAATAAAAAGCAACAATTCCTCGCTGTAGTCCGAGAGAGTCAATTAATCTCAAGAATGGCGTTACAGGCGGCACTAGACATAGCAGATACTGAGTCTCGAACCATCTCCACCGGAGTTGTTATGGAAGAATCTTCGTGGCTTCACTCCACAGACCTCCCGAAGCAGCTCCAGGTGGTTATCGAAGATCTGCCATTTGATAAAAAGAAACTTTTCTCAGATAAAACCAATGAGACAATGCATACCTCCAAAGACTCGAGAGCGACGCTAAAAGCCTTCGGCATATATGCCCCTGCCACCAAAAGAAGATCCTTTAGGAACCAACCTTACAACTCATAGTACAAACACCAGTACTCAATCAGATCCAATACAGAGAGGAGACAAGACCGATCAAGGGGCAGATAAAGACCACAACACCAAAGACAACCAAATAATCAACAACAGCCCTCACAACCCCCTCTACCCAAACCACAATTTTGAAGATGTGGTCAAGGACTTGCAAAGCCTCCCCAGCAATCCAGATCATCAAAGCACATTGACCTACCTGAACAGACTATGCCCTTTCTACAATCAATGGACACTTACCACCATGGACAAATGGGTCTGAGATATCATCAGAACAGGTTGTATCATCCCCTTTCTGCAGAAACCTACCTCTCACTACCCTTCCCTGTCCCTCTTCAGGGACAAAAATTCATGAACAACTCCTACTACAGGAGGCTCAATGTCTCTTAAAAATGGGAGCCTTAGAACATGTCCCAGAACAACACAGAGGGAAAGGGTTCTTTTCCTTGTATTTTCTCATAGAGAAAAAGTCAGGAGGATGGAGACCTATTTTAGATCTCAGAAAACTAAACAAATTCATCAGATCTCAAAAGTACAGGATGGTCACACTTTCCACCATCATTGCTGCTCTGGAAACTGGAGACCGGTATGCAGCCCTCGACTTGTAAGACACGTATTTTCATATCTCCATACATCCAGTTCACAGGAAATTCCTAAGATTTACAATTGGACCCGACTATTCCCAACACACTGTCCTACCATTGGACTCTCCACTGCCCTGAGGATATTCTCAAAGGTACTTGCTGTTGTTGCTGCCCACATCAGACAACGCAGATCACAATCTTCCCATACCTTGACGATTGCCTAATAAAGGCACAAACCCAATCTCAATGAACAGAACATCTACAATTCTCAACTTCACTCTTCAGCATACTCAGCCTTCTAATAAACATGGCTAAATCAACTGTTCAGCCTACACAAAACATAGATTTTATGGGAGCCTGTATAAACTTCCGGGCCACAAGAGTATTTCTACCACCTCACAGATTCGAAACAATCTCACAACAGGTGCATTCAATACACAACTCACCAACCACAATGGCTGTAAACTGCCTACAACTTCTTGGGCATATGGCACCCACTATGTTTGTAGTCCAGAATTCAAGACTACACATAAGACCATTACAACTCTGCTTAGCCAGGGTGTACAAGCCCAACAGGCACTCCATACACAAACTGCTCACTTCTATGGTGGTCCATACCAGTCAATCTCTGAAGCACTCTCAGCACTCGAGTCACCAACAGGGCTCAAATTGCTCCCCCTGCCAGTAGTCTGTGCCCTGCCCGAACATGCTAGACTCTGGCTCCGAGTTCTCTTTGGGGTCTTAGCCCTCCAGCCAAGCCCATAGTCCACCCCTTCCGGGGTACAACTAGGTCCCCTGGCCCACTTTGTGGCAGTGACCAGGCCTAGTCTATCCACCACCTTCCTGCAGTTTGCTGCAGCTCGCTATACTCCAGCCCACTAGTAAGATTGTCAATGGGCCAGGGAACCTGTGCCACTCTTGGCACACTGGGGGAGCGGGTAAGCACCTGGGCCTGCCCTCTACTCCAGGCCCCACACAGGGACCCTAGATGACTCCTGTGAGGCTCCATCCTGCCCCCCCCTTCGAACCACTAACTACATGTTCCTTACTACATCTTTTGATGAAGGTCGCTTTTCTCGTAGCAATCACATCAGCCAGACGAGTTAGCGAAATTGGAGCACTGAAGGCTTAGCCTCCATTCACCACCTTCTGTAAGGAGAAAGTCACTCTTCGTCCTCACCCTAAGTTTATCCCCAAAGTCTCATCAGCCTTCCATATTAATCAACCCATACACTTACTTATTTTTTTTCCCAAAATCTCATGATGATCCTTGGCACATCCTCCTCCACACTCTGGACATCAGATGGGCCCTTGATTTTTATCTGGAAAGCACAAAACCATTTAGAAAAAACAATAGACTATTTGTCTCTATAGCAGACAGGAACAAAGGAGGAACAATCTCAGCACAAAGACTATCAAAATTAATCAACTGTATCTATGATAGCTACAAAATATCGCAGGCTGATCCCCCCCGAACGTATTATTGCCCATTCCACACGATCCATGGCTACCACAACTGCTTTTTTGCACAAAATATCATTGCATGAAATTTGCAAAGTGGCCATATGGACATCATCTCCTACCTTCGTTAAACACTATGCCCTACAACGGGTAGCACAATCAGATGCAGCAATTGGCTGATCAGTCCTAACATCCCTGTGTGAAGCAAGCTCCGAAGTCCCTCCTTCCTGCTGAGAACACTGCTCATGAGTCACCCACAGTGGAGCACCCACAAGGACATTCTCGAAGGACAAAGGAAGATTACTCACGTTGGTGCAGTAACTGGAGTTCTTCGAGATTTGTGTCCCTGTGGGTGCTCCACTACCCGCCCTCCTCCCCTCTCTACTTCAGAGTCCTCCATACCGCTACGGGATAGAGAAGAAACTGAGGCAGTCGGGCCACACACGCTCCAAAAAGGCACCAAACACCCGGCACAGGACTGCTGTGTTGCACGCTAATGAGCACTGCTTCAAAGATCTCTGAACTGTGGCGCGAGGATGCACCATCACTCACAGTGGAGCACCCACAGGGGGACAGATCTCAAAGAACTCCAGTTACTGCACCAAAGTGAATAATCTTCCTTTCCCAGACCTTGCTTGCTCCCAGCCAGATCCCTTAACTCAGTCACATGATCCCTTGCAGTTTCTACAAGCACCCTGAATGCCTGGCCTTAAAAGAGTTTATACCTTACAACAGTAATACTCTTAAGGGGCCTTGTATGCCCTGCATTTTGATCATGCACTGACTCAGTTGAGACATCTGATTGGGATAAACCAAGGCCGCCTGGGAGAAACACAAAGGCTATGTCTACACTAACAATTTAGGTCGACTTAAGGAGGCTTAAGTCGATTTAAATTACTCCCTGTCTACACCAGACTTTCATTAAGTCGACTTAAGAAATTCCTTAAGTCAACTTAAAGAAAGCTTAAGTTCACTTAATAAGAACCACCCATTAGGTCAACTTAAGCCTTAAATTGACTCCTTAAGTCAACTTAAAGATGGTAGTGGACGTGAGGTAACCCTTAAATTGACTTTATTAAGTCATCTTAAGGGTGGTTAGGGTGACTTAACAAGGTGGACTAAGTCGACTTAAAGTTAAGTCCGTTTAGTCCACTTTGTTAAGTCGACTTAATAAGGTCGGCTTTAATTTGACTTAAAGTCAACCTTATTGAGTCGACTTAACAAAGTCGACTTAACTTTTCCTAGTGTAGACATAGCCAAAGATCTCTGCTCTGTGGGGTGGAGCTGTTGCCTGAGGCCTCCTCTGCACAGGAGTGAATTCTGTGTGCAGTCCAGACAGTGATTGAGGTCCACAGGTGGTGCAAATCAACATAGCTTTATTTACTTGGGTGCAGTAATGTTGATACAACATCCAAGAGTATGCCATGAATGGAGGGGGCGGGGCAGTATTCAGCAAAGATAAAAACAATGTAATAAAATACAATATGATACAATTAATCAGTTTGAGAGATAGGATATAAATGTAATCTTTGGGAAAATAAATGATTTTGTGTCGTGAAGTGACAGCAGTCATTTTGCTGTGAGCTTTTTTTCCTCCTCTGCTTTAGCGAATTATTAAAAAATAAGTGGTGCACCCTGCCTCAGTTTTTGCACACTCCAGTCTGTACATTAAACCAAGCAGGGATTCTGGATAAGTAATAGCATGCAGTGAAGTCATTAATGACCGTACTGTAATGCATAGACCCTAAGGGGCCTTTCAAGATATTTGCATGGTTCATTTAACCTTAGGTTCTGAAAAGTGCTCAGAGCCCACAAGTAGAGACACATTTTCAGAAGGGCTCAGTTTCCATTTAGGTATTTAGCTAAAGTGGATGATTTTCAAGACTGTTTGGCACCCATCATTATCCTAAAAGGGAACTGCTGGATGTTGTCCTTTTGAAAATTTGGTCATTTAAGTGCCTAAGTGAAAGCTGAACTTTTGTGAAAATCTGGCCCTACAGTGCTCCCGCCATGTGCATGTTTGTGAAGTGTCTGGTCACTTAAATACCAGACCGTTTCTCATAACTCTCCTGGTGACCTGCTTTCTTAGGATTTGTGACTATCTCATGATTTACATGTTGGGCCTTTTTGTGATGTATGATTTTCAGTAAATAGCAAATTCCCATTTCCTTGCACAGAGAGCAGAATTAATAGGATTCAAAGCTAGCTGCACTATATTAGTTTTAATGGAACATTACTGCTTTTAAAGCCAGCATTGTAAGAAATGCTAAGTCCCATCCTCTCGCCAAGCCAGGATAATCACTGTAGCAGGGAGAGAGATGCCTAGGAAACATAATTCATAGTGTTCCCTTCAAATTCTGCTCTGGTCTGAATCCTGTAGCTCAGGTGGAAGAAGCTGCACTCAGTTCATCCACAGAGCTTCCAAGATACACATGGGTCCCAGGGGCATCCACTCCAGTGTCCCTTGTCTGCTTTTTGCTGCCCAGCTCATGCACATCCCAGGCAGTACCAAATGCAGGAGCTAGGCTTTCAAGGCAGTTCTAAACATGGCTTCACAACATGGCTCTGCAAAACTTGTGAGACATGTTGAGAAGACTCTCGGAGAGACCAACTAGCATGTTATATCACTTCCTCTTTCCACCCATTCTATATTGGCAGAGAGACTTCTGGGATTCGGATGAAGGGAACGTGTCCAATGGGCAAAACTCCCCTTCTCCTTGGCTTCAAACCTCTCCCCATCACACAGAGGAAAGTGTGAGCCCCAATGTATCAAAGAAAATGGTACTATCCACTTGGTTTAAGCAATTGCGTGACCATATAAATTCCTTTAGAGACTTCCACTTCTTCCTTATTTTGTCTAGAGCCTCTTTCACCGTAAGTGCCCATGTGATCCCCTGCAGCATGCTGCATTCAATCCTATCTGTCCTTCTGGCTCAGCTGTAGCATATAAGCAAAGAAGGAACCCCACAATATTGTACCATCACAAATATCAAAATGGACTGAACAAAATGGACTGTTATTTTGCTAACTCAGAGCAAAAGGCCCTGAGATCTCTTCATCCTAGATGCTACTGTACTCAAAAGGAGCTTACCATGAAAACACTAAATATACCTATCAGGGAATTATCCCAATCTAATATAGCACCTTTCTGCCAGGCCCAAGGCAGAGAATGCAGTAATTTGATCCCAAGTTTGTCTCTTCTGCCATTGCAGGAAGCAGTTGTAACTGGTTTTAATACAAATGCCACAGATGTTAGGGAAATGCTGAGCTATGAGCTAGTATTCAAGTTGGAGTCAGTGAGATAACACTGCACTGCCAAAGGAATCCCCCTTGTTGATAGTGAGCATTTCAAACATGGACATTTTCTAGAGCCCTGTATTTATAAGAAAAATAAAAAAGGAGAAAATCAATTTAGCTACATCCTGTTGGACAGTGAATGAGTTTCACAAATACATCTTAATAAAAAGATGTGTCTGAGTCCAGCTCTTCAAAACATGCAGATTAGAGAATTAATAAGAATTTTAGCTCTTGAAATTAGCATTGGTTCCTATCCAGGATTTACTTGGATTAGCTCTGCCTCTATATTGCATATATTTGGCATCTTCATGGATTATAGTAAGCAAACAAATTTAACTCAAGACTTTTTCCCACTGTGGTATGTTACTGTTCCCAGAGTGTTTTCCATCCCCCTTCTTCCATATACTCCACTCCCACCCTGTTGGCCAAAGTATCAGAGGTTGCTGCCATTGATAGATGATGTGATGTGATAAAATCGCAGTGCTCTGATTGCATAGATTTCAACTTGTGAAAGAGTTCCCAGCATTCTTACTCAGTGTGTGGCTTATAATTACAGCCAGTTAAAGCACACTGTTTGCAAATAGAGTCAGTGGTTGGCAAAATTGTTCTCCTAACTGTAATTCAGATTGTTTTGTCCATGCTAACAGCAGTATAGGAAGATTCAATATAGATAGCCATTGTTATTCAGAAGGCTACAAATCAAGTGTTTAAATCAAAATTGGATGTCTCTCTAAAAACCAATTTCTAAGGTCAACCACAAGATCGGAACTTGATTCAGAAATTGTTGGGCGGAACTCTCTGGTCTGTGTTATGCAGATTGTCGGAGTAAATGGTTGTAGTAGTTGCTTCTGTCTTTGAAATTTGTGAAACCATAGGGCTAGATATGTTACTTATGTTTACTAGCACAAGCCATCCCTATTCATTCTCCACAAGGAAGCTATGAGGCAACTGGCATAGCACTGTAAGTGAGTAGCAATGACTACAGGGTGGATTAGGCCCTTGAGTCTTCTCCCAGTTTAAATGTTTGGCCCACCAAATCCTCTAACAGTGCATGTATTAATGAACAAAATGGTGCTCTGCCGTATTTTCTGCTCCCACACTATTGTTGCTTCCAGGGTCTTGCTAGCTGTTGCTTCTTCTTCATAGTCCCATGATTTCTGGATGCCCCAAAACATCTTCACATGAAAAAAGGTGCTGCTGCATCATGGCATCTCACAGGGTGCATCTACACTGGCAGCTTAGGTTGACTTAAGGATGCTTAAGTTGACTTACACAAAGCCACGTCCACACTGGGCTTTTATTAAGTCGACTTAAACACTTCCTTAAGTCAACTTAATAACAGGTTAAGTTGACTTAATAACACCACTTCTGAAGGTTGACTTAAGCCTTAAGTCAACTTCTTAAGTTGACTTAAAGCCAGTGTGGACAGGCAATAGTGCTAAGTCGACCTTATTAAGTTGACTTAACGCCAGTGTGGATGGCTATGTTTACTGTTAAGTCGATTTAACAAGGTAGACTTTAAGTTGACTTAAATTCAACCTTGTTAAGTCGACTTAACAGAGTCAACTTAACTTTATAAGTGTAGACATAGCCACAGTATTTTGACACCATTTACATTGTTTTCCCAGAATGGATGCCACCCTTTAAATGGAGTTTTGATTTTAGTGCCAGGAATATAAAACATACCTATCTCACTATGGGTGTAGTCGGCCAGCTTGTCTGCTACCCATCTTGCAAGTGTGTTTTTTCTGGTGTCTCTAGAGGAGGAGCGGTCTGTGTTATTAGTACAGAGGCCGATACACTACATAGGCATTACCAGTCCTTTTCTGGTCCTGTGCCACGAGGGATTATTTTATTTAACGGCTGCAAATTTTGGTTCCTAGGAGTAACTAGGATCATGACACAAAAAATAGTGAATCCAGATAACAGAAGAATTTGGACCTACTTACTTCTTACTTCAGTTCTATGGTTGGCTGGAATACAAGAATTCCATTTCCTGAAAAATTATAAGGTGTCAGTATTTATTTCCATTCTCTTGCAGAGCCAAACCAAGGTGTTTCAATTTTTTTCAGGATAAACAAAAGAAAGAGCCCTCAAAGCCTAGTTTTAGAGCATTTGTAGTGTGGAACACCCATGTTCAAGACCCTGATCTGGATAAAGCAAAGCAGGCACTTGTAGCTGGATCTCCAACATTCACGCAGAATTCCCTGACCACCATGCTGCTGACTATTCTGAAAGTCTTTTCCATTCTTTCTCTGGTTTTGACCAGAAATTCCATCCTGGACATGAGAAACCTTTCAGGTGAAACTTTTGTTGAAAATTGATAGAATTATGCAAAAGTTTTGGTTTCAACAGTGTTTCCCCCTGAAAAATCATGTGGTCAAAAAGTTCTGAACCAGCTCTACACAAGACTTCCTGGTAGAGGGTGATTTGGGATGACCTGTACCAGCAAACTCAGATAGTATTTTTGTAACCTCCTTAATAAAAATGATTGCTTGCAGTGAGGCTGCCTGTATTCCCTTTACCATGGATGAAAGCAATCTGGATTAAGATTACAATAACAGTTTTGCTAACTACTGACTACATTTGAAAACAACGGTGTTAAATGGCTGCAATTATATATCATGAAGTGAATTAAAATGACAGGGACTCTTTTGCAAGATATTATTTGAAATCCATACAATCATGTAACATTCACCATCAATGGCAGAAACCTTCAATTGCACTGAGCAAACAGGACAAGGAGTAGAGAGTACAGAGTAAAGGGTATTCAGACTTTGTTGGAAAAGTCACATACCATATGTGCCTAAATAAACATTAAACGCTTCTTAACATTCAGCTAGTGAGTTAGATACCTGCTTGAGTTAAAAGCTGCTGATCTCTGACCTCTTGAAAATCTATGCTATATATTTAAATTAAAACTATCCCAAAATGGTGAATAAATTGTTTTTTAATTATAATAGATTTGATCATTTTCTGTTTGCAATGTAAAAAGGTCTATTCTGTTTTTTTATCTCATGTCTTTTCATTCTAAAGGACACAAGAAGGCACAAGTTTGTAACCATTGTTTTTGATTCAGAGCCATGTTATGAAAACATCATATTTTTCTACAGTGGCATTTAAAATCAATGGATTTTAATCTTCCTTTGCTTTTAATGCACATATACCATCATGCAGGCATTTTCAATTCCTGGTAGAAATTTGTACACAATAACAAATGACTAGACCCCAACATTCTTGAATGATGTATGAGATGGCCATGTTGCCTGAGTCTTGAATCTATTCATCATTTAGCATTCAAAGTCTGTTTTGAAATCAAAGTAGACTTTTATTGTTGTAAAACAAATGTGTGGTCCAGCTCATGCCTTTTCATTAAAAAAAAAATTGCTATACCGAGAAATTACTAGAAAGAGCAGCTGCTGCTAGTCTCAGAATTCAGGAATAGATAAACATGATGGGTTAGAGATTTTCAGTTGGTGTAAATCGGGGTAGCTCCACTGATATTGCTGATGCTATTGCCTGACTTCACTGGAATTATGGCAACAGGCATCAATCAGCTGAAGATCAGGCCTATTGACTTACATGGAGCTATCTTGACTTATGCCACTCGAGGATCTGGTCCGTTGACTTCAATGATGCTATGGCATTTTACACCAGCTGAGGATCTTGACCAAATTTCTGTTCAGTTAATGGAAATTATTTGTGAACCCCTCCTTTCCTGGGTATTAAAGATAGCAGAGATGGTGAGATGTTTGACTATTCATCTGCAGAGAGCTGAGTCACATTTTGATAAGAAACACTGGATGAACTGATGGGCATGAACTATTTTTGTTAAAACAATTTGCATTTGGCACAAGGAAAAAAAACCACCCTCTTGTTTTATCTCCCCTAGGTGATAAAAGCTGTGGAGGAGGGCTATCGTTTGCCAAGTCCCATGGACTGCCCGGCTGCTCTTTACCAGCTAATGCTCGATTGCTGGCAGAAAGACCGGAACAGCAGGCCCAAGTTTGATGAAATTGTCAGCATGTTGGACAAGCTCATCCGTAACCCAAGCAGCTTGAAGACACTGGTTAATGCATCAAGCAGGTATAAATGCAAGCTAATGTCATTTCTCTGTGCATGATTCACGTCCTAATACCCTGGCATTGAAATAGGTTTTGCTCTGTGGTCTGTGCAGACCTGGGTGGATGTACCACAAGCTTCATCATGTCCAGAATGTTTTTCCAACTCAGCTCTTTCTGTACAAAGTGACAGATACATGAGCAATTCAGTCACTTCATAAATGCATCCATACTGAAATTATCATGACCTGTCTTTGCAAAAGCTTGAGTTGCAGTTTTGTTTATAGCTATGCAATAGATAGTAGTGATTTACACCCAGGAAATGAAAAGCAGGATTTGACCTGTGTAGTACATAAGAAACATTCAAAACATCTGTTGACTTTATCCTGGTAATATGAATAGAAAATAAATTGTCAAAGGTAAAAACTTGGGACTAGTAAAACAAGATGCATTCCTACTCTAATATAACCTCCCACAATTATTCTGAAGTCCTCAGAGTTCACCTCCATTTCTAACAGCTATTTGAACATTAACAAATCCATGTGGTTTAAAAAAAAATGTACACAATTTTCTACACTACATTAGCTGAAAAAGCAGACAGTGTGTAATATTAATATGAAACATAGAATAATAAAATCATAGAAGATTAGTGTTGAAAGGGACTTCAGTAGGTCACCTAGGGCCAACCCTCTGCTCACACCAGCACCAAACCAATTAAATCATCACTGTCGGGGCTTTGTCAAGCCTCACATTAAAAACTTCTAAGGGTGGAGGGTTCACCACTTCTCAAGATAACCCATTCCAGTGCTTCACCACCCTCCGAATGAAAAAGCTTTTCCTAATACCATCCAAGGCTTCTCCCGTTATAATTTGAGACTATTGCTCCTAGTTCTGTAATCGGCCACAACTGAGAATAGCCTAGCTCCATCCTCCCTGGAACCTCCCTTCAGGTATTTGGAAGCTGTTATTAAACACCACTCTTCTCCTCATCAAGCCAAACAAACTTTAGTCCATCAGTCTCTTCTCATAAGTCATGTGCTCCAGCCCCCTAATCATTTTTGTTGCCCTCCAGTGGACACTTTCCAGTTTGTCCACATCCTTTTTGTAGTGGGGGGGGGAACCTCACACAATACTCCAATTGAGGTCTGCCCAGTGCCGAATGGAGGGGAATAATCACTTCCTTCAAACTACTGGCAATGCTCCTGCTAATGCACATGATAAACGCAAGCCTACAATTAAGGTGGACATGGTACGAAATAGAAGTATAAATATTTTAGTAAATTCTTGCCAGCTAGTAATCTCAGATAATAATTTTACTACTGTGGCAGAAGCCTGGGAATAACTTTTTATTATGGGTGCCTAGCGTTTTTCCTCTGTAGCCTTTTAATTATAATGCCACAGTGATTTACACCAGCTGATGATCTGGCCCTAGCTTTATATGAGTTGAATTTTCATAATGGGGAAGAAATTACACAAGTATTTGTACTGACAAGACTTTAGAAACTATCTTGAAATAAGCAATAGTTGTTTGGAAAGGATCAGTTGGCACCATGGCCCAGATCCTAGAAGTTAGGGATTTATATGAGGGTTAGGTGCCTACATACCTCTGCAGATATGGGCCTATGAGCCAACATTTATTTACTGTGGTAATTGTTATTTTAAAATACAAAATAGGCATGATTCTTCAGGCTACTTTCTATGCATCATTAACTTTCCGAAGAAGCCATTGAAGAATGAGTCTTTATAGCAATTAGTTGTAATATCATGCCCAGCACATCTGCAGAAATAGGTTTATGATAACATAAAATGTGGTGCATGTCTCTTTCATTTTCAGTTTGCTTCATGCACAGTTGTATCAGATTGTCCTAGAAAAAGTTAAAAATGACAATAAACCATTTATTTTAGCTGCTAAGTTCTTTACTGATGTGTGAATGCATTTACAGTTTCAAACAATTCCTAAGGCCTCCTAATAAAAGTATTGCCAAAGAGAATGGTTCATTCGACCAGCCAGGGTTTTGTGGTCAAATTCCCTTTACCCATACCATTCTCTATTCATAACAAAAGTTACTGGCTCAACCCTTGGTTAAATATGATGCAGAACTAAAGTATTTTTTAAAAACATAGCATATTCTTTATTGAAACTTTCCAGTTGATATAAATATGAGAGGAGACAGTAACATTGCAATGTATGCACAGCAGTAGAGACCTCATGGCGTTAGTACCGAGAATCCACTTCTTTGTTCAGATTAGTAAGGAAGTCTGAATCCCATCTGTATATAAAATGTTATGTGAAAGCATTATGCTGTTGTTACTGGCAATATTTACATTTTATTGGACCCTTCAGTATAGCCATTAAGTAAGCAAATAGTACTAATGTGATCATAAAATATATGGAGATCCCTGAAGTGCTAAATAATATAATATCCTGGATTTTCTTCCAGTTAGGTATACTTGAGTTGAATTTATATATTCTGGGCTCAACCCTGCAAATGCTTATACCTGGGGATAGCATTCTGCATGGATGTACTATAAATAGGCAGTGTGGCTGAGTGGATACATCACTAAATTGGACATGGAATACATGTGTTTCTTCGCCAACTCACCTAGGTGATTTTGGGAAAGTGCATCATCCCTCTGTGCCTCAGTTTCCACATCAGTAACATGAGAATAATGATCATGTCCTCCTTTGGAAAGCACTTTGAGATCTATCATTGAAAAGTGCTGTATAAGAGCTAGGGATTCTCATTTATCTAAGGACCAACCAGGAATGGTGTCCCACTGTGATAAGCACAGTACAAATCATTCTGTTGACTTCAGTGAATCAGCTCCCCTCACCTAAGCTACTTGAATCATAGGCCAAGATATTCCTAAAACTAATTTCCTGAGTCCATGGCTTCATTTAATAAATTCCTGAAATCAACGGGAACTCCTGGGTCTAAACACTTTTGAGAATCTCATCCAGGTTTGTAGGATCAAGCATTTAAATTGTGACGGCAGACCAGTGTGAATACACAATACTGGGGAATATGATTTGTGTTTGTCTTTCTCCTTCTGACATGCTCAGGAATAGATTTTGGCTTTCAGGCTCCATGCACTTTGATTTAGGAGAAGGAGAACAGAGTGATGTAAGCAAAACTGAAGTCTCTAGCCATTTACTTCTCAGACCTGGAACAACATAGAAAAGCAGCCTCTTTACTGATGAAGAGTGCTAAAAGCACTTTTCTTCTGAGGCCTTCTTCTTGGTGCTCTTGAAAGCAGAAGAACGGTGCAAAAAGTAATACTGCAGTGAATGTGCAAACAGACAAAGAGGCAGATGAGGATGTGTACAAATTCTTGTGCATCTGATCCTTTGAGATCCTTTCTTCTTTTCTTTGTATGGGTAAAATAGTTTAAGCAGTGGTTCCCAACCTATCACCCAAGAACCAAAAGTGGCCCGTGAGGGCTTTTAAAGTGGCACACTGCTCCACTCTTGCTGGCTGCAGAAGGGACCCACTGCCTAAGAATCCAGGTGGAGCATATTTCCTGAGTGCTAAAAGACCAGTGCAGGTTCCTTGCTTCAGAAAAGAGGATGGGAAATCAGTGCTCCTCTGCCCCTGGCTATAGCATGGAACATGGCAAAGCACACCGCCTAGGTCCATAAGTATTGACGGTGCATCTACACTTGCAAGTTAGGTCAACTTAAGAAGGCTTAAGTCAACCTAACTTACTCCACATCCACACTGAGCTTTCCTTAAGTCGACTTAAGGAAAGCTTAAGTCGACTTAATAACACCTAGTTTTAGGTCAACTTAAGGCTTAACTTGACTTCTTAAGTCGACTTAAGCCAGTGTGGACACCCTAAGTCGACTTATGACATAAGTCAACCTAGGGAGGGGAAAAAGGGATCCCCTGCTCCCTTCTCTGCAGACCCGCTGCTTGTTGACAAGGGAGGCTGCGATCCTGGGGAGAAGGGCTCCCCACCCAGGGTTCCAGCCAGAGGGAATCCCCCTCTGGAACCCTGGCTGAAGAGCCCTCAAGGGCTCCCTTCTCCCCAGGAAGCCACTAGCGGCTTGTCCTGGGGAGAGCCAGCCCCGTACAGAGCTGGTTCTCCCCAGGACCGGCAAACCGCTAGTAGCTCATCCCAGCTCCCTTCTCCCCGGGACCGCTCAAGTCTTGGGGAGAAGGGAGCGTGGGGCTCCCTTCTGGCTGGGACCCTAGCAGTCCTGGCTGAAGGGAGCCCCGTGGCTTCTTTCTGCCCAGGACATGCGGCTTCCTTTTTGCTGGGACCCGTCGGGGTCCCGGCGGCTCCCTTCTCCCTGGGACCCCAGTGGACTCGGCTAGAAGAGAGCCCTGCAGCTCCTTTCTGCCCGGGACCGTGCTCCAGCTGATAGGGAAAGCCCACGGTTTCCCTATCAGCTAGAGGGCGTGCCAGCAATTGCCAGCACTCCAGCTGATAGGAAAACCCTGGGAATCCCTATCAACTGAGCAGTCCTGGGCAGAAGGGAGCCGAGCGGTCCCGGCCAGAAGGGAGCTGAGCGGTCCCGGCCAGAAGGGAGCTCCGCACTCTCTTCTCCCCCAGACCACTCCAGGGCTTGCTGTGTCAGGGAGACCCCCCTAACCTGGGAGCCTCGGCTCCCCCAGGGCCTAACCATTCCACTTAGAGGCTATGTCTACACTTGTGAATTTAAGTTGACTTTAGCTAAGTTGACTTAACAAAGTCAACTTTAAGTCAACTTTGTTAAGTCAACTAAGCATGTCCACACTTGAATTTTAAGTCAACTTAGGGGGGACCCTATAAAGGGGGGATCCACACTGGATGCCTAGGTCGACTTTTAGGGGTTAGGGGGACCTTGGACAGGTCCACGATAGCAGGGGGGCACCCCTTGCCAAGTGCCAGCGGGCTCAGCCTTTGCCCCATTGTACCTGGGTACAATGGGACAAAGGGGGACAGGTACCCTGGCAGGGCATAGGGGCAGGGTGGGCAGGGCTCTGCCCTGCCCTGTGGAGAGGCATGCTAGGTTCTCCCTGTGCCACCCCCCCTGGCAGGGAGGGCAGTGTGGGAGTCCTGGAGAGCCCTAAGTTGACTCTAAGTCTACTCCACGTCTTAAGCCTAAAGTCGACTTTAAACAAGGTTCAACAAAGTCGACTTAATTTTCCTTTAGTCGACTTAAGCAGCTTGCTTAAGTTGACTTAAGGAAAGTGTAGTGTAGACGCAGAGTAAAGTCGACTTAATTTACTAGTGTAGACGAACCCAGAGAGTCTAGTGTAGACTCCCTAAGTCAACTTAATAAGGTCGACTTAAATTCGAGTTAGTAAAGTCGACCTAAATTTCTAAGTGTAGACATAGCCTGGGGTCCTTGCTGGAGCTAGATGGAGGGGAGCACTGATCTTCTGTCCCTCTGGCTGCAGAAGGGAGTCACTGCCTAGGGACCCAGGTGGAACGGACAGTGCTACAGGACACGTGTGGTTTTCCTGCTGTAGCCAGAGAGATCGGAGATCAGTGAAGAAGCAGACCACTTTTGGGGGGCATGGAGGGCTTCTGGCGGAGACAAGTGGCCCTTCAAAGTTGTAAAAATAGTATCTGTGACCTTCCAGCCAAAAAGGTTGGGAGCCACTGCTTTAAAAGGTGGGATTTTCAGAAGCTTTCAGCATTGGCCATACAGCTTACACTGAAGTCAGCGGTTAAAGTCCCATTGACAGCAGTTACACCCTTTTGAAGAATCCTACCATTGGTATTTAAAGGGCCAGTTCTTCCACCCTTGCTCATGTTGGGCAATTCTTACTCCCAAGGGTAAATAAACAGACTAATGCAACTGATTCCAAGAGGTAGCAAGGGCAGAGGTGTGAGTGTTATCTAGGAAAGTGTAACACAAAGATCAACTGTAATATAAAAAATGGGAAGTGAATGTTGTTGTGCATATCTTCAAATTGATCTTTTTGTTTGTTATAGAGTGTCAAATTTATTAATAGAACATAGCCCAATGGGAAGTGGCACCTACAGATCAGTAGGTGAATGGCTGGAAGCCATCAAAATGGGACGGTACACAGAGATTTTCATGGAAAATGGATACAGTTCAATGGATGCCGTGGCTCAGGTGACTTTAGAGTGAGTAGTTTTCTGATCATTTTTGCCTACTTTGTTGGGAGTTTGGGGAGAAGACAAATTGGTTTAAATGTAGTAGAAAGATGGGAGGGAGGAGGAAAAAAGAAGGGAAGCAATTAACTGTTGTGCACGGTCAGCAGTTTCCAAGGGAGCTTCATCTTTTAGAGCCTATGTCGATGATAACAAATGCATGAGAGGGTTGAATTTACGGTCACTGTGTTTTCTGCCAATACCTTGGCTCCTTTACTCAAATAAATTTACACTTGAGTTTGAATAACTGACAAACCATTCTCTGGCATAATAGCAATAGGATTATTATGGGTTGTTTAAAAAAAAAAGTTCCGTGGAATTACTTTTCACTTACACCATGGTGAGTGGGAATTAGGCACAGGAAGTGATGTCATGCTGTAGGATTTTACCTAGAAATGAGCAAAATAAATTGAGGCACAGTTGATGTGACTGATTTTCCAACAGTGACAAACAGAAAAAAAAAAACATTAGCCAAGTGTAGATCTTTGTAATAAATATCTAAACCTGGATTTTCAGTTCTGAATCCTTGCAGCATAAAGAGGTCTTAAACTGAACATAAATTACATTATCACTGCCAGGAGCCTTAGTGTAAATGGGAACCAGGCTTAGAGTGTGCATGAAAAACATTCAGTAAAAAAACAAAGCTCTTAATAGATGAATCCAGTTCTCTTTGATCATGAATTGTACTTCTGGGTTATATATATTGCAAGGACAGCTCAGGCCCTACAGTAAGAGCCCAGCCTTACTCTGAACTCCCACGGGAGGTGTCAGAGTTCTGCAGCAGAATGAGGCCCTGGGTGAACAGCTTTGGGGACCCTTTTATGTGACCTCTGAGATCAACTTGATCTGCTTAATCTGAATCCACTGCACTACTGTAGTAAATGCTTAGGGCTACTGGTGAACCATGTGCTTTTGTTTGTTTGTTTGTTTGTTTTGTTTTTTAAATTGCTTGCACTCTTTGTGTAATTATGTCAATGCCTTATTCCTGCATTTATTCAAACTGACATTAGAGAGTGTTTCTGGCTGGAGTAAACTGAAGTCAGGTTATCACAGATGTTGAGTTAGAGTGTAAAGGAATATGACCCCTTCTGACTCAGGGGTAACACATGCATATGTACACAAAAGCTGGCCAGTGTGCTTACTGAATAATTTTAAAATAAAATAAAAGCCCTGCTCTTCCAGAACCTTAATATTTCTCCTGCCCAACAGCAAGAGAGTTGCTTTGTCACACGGACTGAGTCCTGCCAGCAAAATTTGGTGGCACTCGTGTCTTGCGTATCTCCTGTCAATTTCGTAACTTCTACGTAGCACAGTGTCCCCACTTTGCTGAGCTGATGGGAAATACTCTCCCATCGATGCAGCATTAATCTTTTTTGTGGGAGTGGATTGATACCGTCAACTTCCGGATTGATTGAACGGGTTTCTATTGCTGCTCAACCGATCCCACGGAATCGATGTGGCAGCACCAACAATGCCACCGTAAACATAGACATAATCTGACCCTTGGTGTTGCTCAGTGGTATTCACCCCACAAGGTGGCAGATCCCCCGAGGTGTAGATGGAATTTTAAGCCTCCATGACAGTTAAAATAACATTAAAGGACAGAAATTAAATTCGAGAAGAAATGTAGCAGCATCTCTGCTCTCACTCAGGCCCTACTTGCCATGTCTGAACTTTCCTCATTCACCATTTCTGCAATCTCAACCCCCAATCCTGCAAGCATGCTCATGTTTAATTTTGCACACTGTGAGGAAGCATCGGCATCTTATTATTGGATTATTTGTATTTCTTTAGCACCCTAGGAACCTCACTCAAGGATCAGGTGCAGGTAGTGGGATCAGATGACCTCTTTAGGTCCCATCCAGCCCTACATTTCATTGATCTATGATGAGTCTCTTGTGGCAAGCTTCATACAGACATAGATCAAAGAAGACAGTTCCTATCCCAGAGAGCTCACAATCTAATGATGGGACGAGAAAATGGCTAGAGATGAACAAAAAAGCGGAAGCCTTTCATGATTGCTCCAGTGTTTAACGTTAAGCACATGCCTAAGATTTCCAGATATGGAAGATTAATTACTCACTAAATCACCAAACACAAGATATCCCATTCTCACAATCCCCACATTCCCCCAGCCATCATGTTGGGTTCTTCCATGTTTACTCAAGACTTTGTCATATGAAATGGAGGTAAAACCATCTCCCAAAGTCATTTGCATTTGCACCCAATCAGGGTTTAATTAATCAGAAATATTTCATCACTGCTAAATGATTACATTGTTATTGCCTACCCTAACATTAATAAAAATGAAAGTGTAGGTAGTTCCCCACCCAGCAGGAATTTTTTGTAAATATAAAATTAACAAAGTAAATGAAGCCTGCCTATTTTTTGTTTAGTAAGCAATGACCCCACTCTGTGTCCTCCCCAAGTTCTCCGCGCTGTTTCCCCATATCTTTTTCTCTTCTTCCCACTGTATGTATGCTGCCAGCTTCTGAGGCCTGACTTTCATCTTTGAAGCGAATGGGAGTTTTACCAATGACTTCCCCAAGAGCAGGAACCATCCCTAGGGCTGCTTAGAACACGTATTTCATTTTACATGAAAATGTCAAAGAAAGAGATTTTAAAGAATAGTTAGTTGATTTTTTTATTAAAAATTTGTGACATTTTCACTCAAGCGAAAATTTCCTCACAAAAATTCCCTTTGTGCCAAAATGCCATTTTTTTTTTTAAGGGAGAAAAATCTTAGTGCAGCATTTTCACCCTGGTCCACCACTGACCATCACAGGTCACCACCCAATGCGTGTTTTCCTCACACATCCTTGCTGGACTTGGTGTTTTCCTACTTATATCCATCCTTTGTCTTTGTGATTACAGTCTTTTCTTTGATTCGATCCCTCTTCTCTCTTATGTTTCCTTTTACCTCTTCACCTCTGCCTTTTTCCTCCCTTCCCCTTTCACTTCTTTCCCTCTAAAGTTTATGGCTATGTCTACACTTGCAAGTTAGTTCAAATTAAGGAAACAATTCGAACTAACTTAAGCCTTGGCCACACTCGGCTTTCATTAGTTCGAATTAAGGGCTTCCTTAATTCGAACTAATAAATTTGATTGCTTAGTTCAAATTAAAGGTTAATTCGATCCGTTAATTCGAACTAAGTCAAATGTGGCCATATTACTTTGAAATAACTGCCTAGTTCGAACTAATCAGCAGATTGACCTTCATGCAACTGACTAATTTGAACTAAGCAAGTGCCCTGCATGGCCATGGCTAGTTTGAACTAGCATTCTAGTGGGGCCATGCTAGTTCGAATTAAGTTAATTCAAACTAACTAAAATTAGTTCAGATTAGTTAGTTCGAATTAACTAATTCAAACTATCTTTTGTAAGTGTAGACATAGCCTATGTGCTTTCTTTGCTTCCTCTCCAGTTCTCCACTTACCTCTCTTCCACTTTTCCTTTTCCGTCCTCCCTGCTTCTGTTTCCTCCTTGCCTCCATCTGCCACTCCCTTGTTGTTTCCCCAACCTATTCCCTTCCTGATTCTGCTCCTCCATTCTTTACCATCGCATTGCTTCACTTCACTGCTCTTGCAAGTAGAGGAGCCAGAAATTAACAAGATCGATGAAGCACTGTTGCTTCAATGGATCTCACAGACATCTTGGTAAATTCATTCACTTTTCTGCCTGTGCAGGTAACAGAGCGGCACTGGGCAAATAAGTAGACATTAGAAGAATGTGCCAGGGCATCAGACAGATGCAAACTAGCCTTATCTAAACCTTGAGTAAACAGCATTTAATGCTTCCTGGATCACTCTGAAAAATGTCCCATTGTGAGTGGCAGTCTGTATCTTCTATATTCCTGCGTTTCTCTCTTCGCATTCATGAAAATGTTCATATGAAAATGGGACCTGTGGGTGAAATGCTGTCCTGGACCAAGAGCTGCTTGGCATTTGGAAGCTGAGGAACCAATTGTGGCTCCCTGATAGGCTGCCCTGAACTGGTCCGGGAAGTCTCTCACTGAGTTTATAGTCTGAGAGGTGCTCTAAACTCTGTCAGCTAGTAATTGTATCCAAGGGCCCCATAGCTATCCTGCATTGGGATGGTGTAGTGATGGTGGAAGTTGGGTTACTTTTCAGCTGGCCAAATCCAGCTGCCTTGAAACCCTTCACATCCCCAGAGCAGCGCAAAGGGGCTGGGACCCCTGACAGTGCCTAGGGCTTTTTTATTTTAATTCCCTTTATTTAACTTTTTTTAAAAATTGAAAAGAAAGATTTGTGTTATAATTTGAAGCCATATTTTTGTAAATATCAACTGCGTGGTCATTTGTCTTTCAAACTATATCCATACTGCTCCTCCATAGGTTCTTTAAAGGCCCAGCAGTGCAGTCCTTAAACAAAACAATGACCCCTTTCTCAGGCCTGTAATTCCAATGAAGTTAATGGGACTATGTGCCTGATTGCTAACCAAGGTGGCTAAGGCTTTCCAACTGAGCCCTAAGAAATACCTATGTGGTGCTATTGATTTATTAGCAGAACTCTTCATTAAAATCAATGGGAAGTTTTCTTTAAAATTGAGTGACATCCTATTACTACTCTATAGCATATACTATCTGTTTCCATGAGCCAAAACCTCAGGTGGTATAAATCGGCAAAGGTCCTGTGACTTCAGTGTATCTACACCAATTCATGCCAGCGAGCTTCAGGCCCCATCAGTGTGTTCTTGTGAGCAAATAAATGCAGGGAATCTAAAGTACTTCCGAACTTAGGTCAGGTCAACCAGAATTCTGAGACAGCTTCTGTCCTTGGACAATCTCAACTTTACAGTTAGTTATTACACAGGCTACCTTAGTATGTTCAGATCATCATAACTTAAGACAATAGTGTTCTTGAGAAAATTATACCAGGCTAATTAGAAGAAAACAAAAACAAACACACAAAAACCGCCAAAACTCTATGATATTCTTTATATATGTGAAAAACAAAAAAGGCCAGATCCTCAGCTGAAGTAAATTAGCAACCTCCATTGACTTCAGTGGCTCAAAATGAAAATTGTCAAAGACCGATGCTAAATTCCCCAGATTGGTAAACCAGCATTAGTCCTTTGAAGTCAACAAATCTAGGCTGAATGACACCAGCTGAGGATCTGAGCTACTGTTTCTCAAATAAGGAAAGAAATGCTCATCTGGCTACTAATGTGGATCTGTCCTATAATCCCATAATCCTTTAATTGTTATTAGGAAAAAAATGAACTACGGAACACACAAAGTTATTTACTGGTTAATAAGAATTTTTTTTTCCTTAAAAGGAGACAACAAAATATTTTATACAGTACAAACAAGAATTCAGGTTAAATGTTGCATATCATCGTCAATATAGGCAACTGTTCAATATATTCCAGAGCTGGGACTTGGGGGGATCAGGTAAAAAGAACAATTTGAAAGGAGTTTTCATTACCCAAATTACGCTAATGAAACATCCTTTAAAACATATGAGGTTTTCTCCAAACACTGTGCAAGACTGTAGATTCAAAATTCAACCTGTATTGGAGACAGAGACAGAGGTTAAATGGAAAAGGCCATCCGTGCCTGATAATACAGAACAATATTGTTAATATGAAATAAAGAGAATTGTTTTTCATTCCACTGAGAAAAATATGCAGCACCTTCAAAAGTGACTAGTGAGTTTGGGTGTCCAACTAGTGTCATTTTAAAGGGGCTAGATTTTCAGAGAGCAGGTGCTCAGCACTTTCTGAAAACCAGGCCTCAATAAGATATCTTAAGTTGGAAAATCAAAAAGGAGGCTCATGTAATCACTGGTTACTTTTGAAAATCCTGTTCTGTCCTCTGACCAATCAAATAAAAATCTCATCTACAACCAACGCCAGGTTCAAATGAATCTTTGTGTCCTAGAAATGATTTCCTCGTAGCAACAATATATGGAAAATTAAAAACCAAAGAACTAAAGTGAATATCGCCCCAAGTCCTGAGCTCTGCCTGCTTAAGCAAACACCTGAAAATGAATGTGTTCAAAGAGTGATGTTCTAATTCTTGCAAAGGGATGAATCACCTTGTGAAAGGTGGAGCCTCACTCACTACCCCCTGTTTCCGACTGGATATCAGACTTGAAGGAAACTATGCCGCTTGGAGAAGGCCTGCTCTTTAACCTTGTGGATCAGCTAGTGACTTTGAGTGTGTCTGGAGCTCTTTCATTACACAGCAAGAATAACCAGGACAACACTCAAGAATAGATAGACCATGACTTGACTCTTAATCTGGCACTTGACCGGACCTATTTCTAACAAAATGTGGACTACTATCCCTTTTGAAAAACCTGTACTTACTGAATCTCAAGACACTTGGGGGTTATTATTAATTGAACAACTATGAATATTTGTAATGATATGTGTTGTGTTGCTTTGCATTGTCATTTTTCTTATACAATAAAATAAATTATTTATTAATTTTTTTTAAAGAAAAATATTTGAATTATGAGTGTTCAAGGGTTCACCTGCTCCTGTTGCTTCGTCTCATCCTAAATCCTCAATCCTCGGATTGTGACATCATGATTGTTTCCTGAGGAACCAAGTTTGACCTCATGATGATGCAGGAGGGGAATAATGAACATGAACAGATGAACTCTTAAAAAACAAAGGTGCTCATTTGATGCCTAAATCTCTAGTAAGTGGGTGCCTAATACCCTTACTATCCCCTAAAAATCCTAGCCTAGGGATACATTTCCCTTACTCTCACTCAAGTTGAGCGGTATCTTGAGCAGTCCCACTGATTTCCATAGGACTAAGTAAGACAGCCTGAAATGGGAAGTGGAACACAGCTGAGCTATGCAGCGAGGTTGTGAGATGCTGGGTGCTGAGCATTTCTGGAAATCTGCACACTTCGTTTAGGTGCTTAAATGGAAGCTGAGCTCTTCTGCAATAAAGGTGACTCAAGTTTGAATATCTGGTCCATGCTGTAGAAGCAGAACTGTTTATAAATAAAGTGTTTGAAAGATATTTTTTTTACCTAGTCTTTAAGGATAAGAGTTCAATTAATGAAAGTGTAAGCTATATTACGATTAAAGAGACCATTGCATTTTTCCTAACTATGTTTGGAGCAGGGCTTTGGGGACAGTGTAGCTTTCTAAAGCACATGCCATCTGTGCTGCTATGTGAAAAGGGCTAAGGACAAAGCAACAATTTTAGTTCTGATTTCTGTGGCTTTGATCTGTTTAAGTCAGATCCTTCACACTGCTTTAGCACGCCGTTTTGTATTCATGTTTATTTTCATTGTCAGCATTAAAGAAAGGAAATGAAGAAGACGAGAACTCTTGCTAATGTAGGCATGGCAGCTGCATTGACACTCTGGGCCATTCATTTCAAAAAGTGGAGGCTCAATGCTTTTGCACAGGCACAGATATGCTGACAATCTCCATGACTCTGTGTGCCATTACTGCACACCAGTTGAATAGCTAGGCTTGCAAATGGCTAGGCGAGCTGTAAGGCTTTTGCACGTGCAGGTGCCTGATGCCAGGGCCAATTGTATGTGCGTGGGTGAGTAGGTATCCCTTTGGGGGTAATATTTCCAAAAACTCCTCGGTCCCGTTTTCGAAAGTGACTTAGACCTTAGTAACTTAGTAACCTACTCTTCCCCTGCTCTGTCTTAATGCTACCCTTCCTAACAACCTTTCAGATAGCTAGAATCCACTGAGGCACTAGGAAGGAAAACTTCATTAGAGCTACACAAACAAGGAGTCCTGTGGTACTTTTAAAGACTAACAAATTTATTTTTTGCATGAACTTTTGTGGGTGTAATCCCACTTCATCAGGTGCATGAAATGGAAACTACAGTAAGTAGGCGAATATATAAATGTAGTGAAGGGTAAATCACAAGATCAGTTCAAACTTTTTCAGCAAACCAAGCAAGTTGTTTTGATTGAAAGTGTGGAACAATAGATGAGGAGGTGAAAGTGTGAATCACAGCCCATCCAACCTTAAGCAAATATTCACCAGCAACTACACACCATACAATAAAAACACTAAGGCAGGTACCTATCCCTGCAACAAACCCCGTTAGCAACTCTGCCCACATATCTACTCAAGTGATACCATCATAAGACCTAACCAAATCAGCTACTCCATCGGGGGCTCATACTCCTGCACATCCAATGTGATATATGCCATGATGTGTCAACAATGCCCTTCTCTCATATACATTGGTTAAACTGGACTGTTTCTGCTCAAAAGAATAAATGGACATAAATAAATCAGACATCAAGAATGGTAACATTCAAAAACCAATAGGGGAACATTTCAATCTCCTTGGACATTCTGTAAAAGACATGAGAGTTACAGTGCTTCAACAAAAAAACTTTTAAAACCAGGATTCAGCGTGAAGCTGCAGAACTGGAATTCATATACAAATTTGACACCATCAGACTAGGTTTGAATAGGGACCTGGAATGGCTAGCTCATTGACAATTGTGATTTACAGTCTCATCACCACATCTATTGTTCCACACTGTTTGAATAAAATCAACTTGCTTTGTTTTCTGAAAAAGTCTGAATTTATCTTGTGACTTACCCTTCTCTGCATGTATATATTCACTTATATGCTGTGGTTTCCATTTCATGTATCTGATGAAGTGGGATTATACCCAAGAAAGCTCATGCGATAAATTTGTTAGTCTTTAAAAGTGCCACAGAACTCCTTATTTGTTTTGCTGAATTAGACTAACACGGCTACCATTCTGTAACTTGTCAACAGACCTGTGGTAATTTATAAAGATGAACATGGACTGCTTTCCGCAGAAGGCTTCTGGCCACATTCCGTGCAGATGGAGGTGCCCCATGATCTCTGTCCCCTGTGCAGGCATGGCTCATGGCCATGTCCAATGGCTTCATGGCAGAATCAGGACCCTTTAACTCAATATTTGATTAATACAACAGATCCTATGGTGACTAGCATATACAATTAAAGTGGAAACTTCTGTATTTTTTCCAGTCTCTTTCTCTCTTTTTAATCAATGACACATTCACAAGAGGCATGTGGGGTTATGCAGGATATGTTCTGGCAAGGGAAAAGAGCAGAACAGTAAGTATAAAAAATTCAGAACTGGCTTTGGTAAGAGGAAACCACCTGCTACTCCAATTTCTGAGAGAATTTTAATATTAGATTAATAGAACCAAATGCAACCCACCCTAGCATTTCAGGCTGGCTTATATGTGTAGCACGACTCTAGTAGCATGCTATTGCCCAAGAAGCTGTAAATATATTAAATATTTGGGGCCTGATTTTCAGAAAAGCTCAGCTCCCATTTTAGGCACCTCAAGTGAAACGTCTGAATTTTCGAATATACTCAGCACCCAACCTCTCCATTGGAAAAAAAATGGGGAGATGATCTTGAGCCTTTTTTTAAAAATCTGGCCTTGCCATGCTATTTTCAGTGTAAATTACCAGCTGTTCTGTGTACATAAAATAAATCACCTGTTGCAATGGCAGTCCCACCTGTTCCTTTATTGCCAAGATTGACATGTCACTTCCTGAACCAGTTTTACAATTCATTGGAGGTTAAAATGAAAGATCTCGCTCAGAAAAAGTTAGTCACTTTTGCAGCCATTAAAAGTCCTTTGTTCCAAATACCGAGCATGCCATTGTGGTTCATTGACTCTATGCGGAGGCTATGAGTTACTTACTTAAAGTATCTAATGCATCAACTGAAGGAGGACAAAGTAACTGAACAAAGTGTTTGCCTACAGCAAAAGTGCAGGCTTGTTCCAAGTCAAAAGCCTGAAAATTTGTCAGCCTGTAGAGGACAGGTCTAGCTTTCCCCTGGACAGAGATACTTGTTAAAATACCCATGTCAGCACAGGATCATTTTGTATACAAAACCGTTCTTTTAAAGAAACAATCGGAAATTTGTTAGTCTTTAAAAGTGCCGCAGGACTCCTTGTTTCTTTTGCTGAAATAGACTAACATGGCTACCCCTCTGGAACAATTCTGATTATTGAACACAGAATGCCCAGGGTCAGATTTTCAAAATAGCTCAGCTCCCATTTCAGCACCCAAAGGAAGCTGCCAGATTTTGGGACCTGCTGTATGCTGAGCTCTTTGGAGAAACTGCCCCCCAGTGATCATTTTTTTCTTGACAGGAGGGATTTTCAAAAACTCCTAAGCATGAGTTCCAATGATTTTCAGTGCTCTCAAATTACATGGGCATTTTTGAAAATTTCACCCTGTGTGATCACTAAATTCCCATTGGTGTCAACAGCGAGTTATGTGCATGTAGGAAAGAGGAAATTAGAAGAATGTTTATCTTTTAAAAATTGCTACGTTAATTCCTCCAGACCTAATTTAGAAGGCACTCCACAGGTGGAACTCTGGAGTTTCTTCTGTAGGAAGGCTTTGGAATAGGGGCTCTCATCCTTTCGTAATCACTGATAAGTTTTCTAACTAGCACATCGTCTTCTATCAGAAACATAAATGCATCTGAATTGATCCTTCCCTTCCAAATATTAGCATAAAAATAGCCCTTGAAATAATAGCCAACATCATTTTCATTGAAGAATTCCCCATTGAAATTGTTCCCCTTAAGAAAATATGAAGTCCCAATGTGATCTGTAATGTTTAATTCACTTATTGGTAAAAGAACATTTTCTTCTGCTTAACACTGGCACCTACTGGTTGAAGCAAGCAATCAACTCTTTCTACCACAGAATTTCCCAAGAACCAAGCATGGTTCATTCAACAGCCTGCTGGTGAATTATTTTCAGTCTTATCGTTTGTGTCCCCAGAACCTGTTATTACATTCCAATGAGCCCCCAAATCTGTCATCCAAACTGGAAGGTGTTTCCAAGGACTGTGAAGTCTGAACTGGATCTCCCTTTGATGCCGAATTAGTCCCGTGGTATAAATGAGCCCACTTGGAGTTTGACTAATATATGTATGAAGCAAAACAGCTTGGTTATGAAGCTGATGTTTATAACTAGCGTAGCCTTCAGCGCTCTCACAGCAACCACACTTTCACATGTGTCTGATAAAAGGAATAAAGTTCTGGCTCTTCAATCTGAAGTGAAAATTAAAGCTAGAGCAGGAGTTCTCAACCTCTAGTCCGCAGGCCAAAAGTGGCCTGTGGGGTTTTTTTAAATGGCTCGCGCTCCCCAGTCGCTGGATGGTAGCTGGGCTGCAGCCGCCCGCCTCTTTCCCTCCCTCCCTCTCACGACACTGGGCTCTATCTGGGTGCATCAGCAGCGAGGACTCCTAGAGAGGAGGGAGGGAGGTGCCAGCTGGCTGGGAGGAGCCAGGAGCGGAACCGGCTGGAGAGAGTCGGGCCAGGACCATGGCAGAGCAGACCGCTGCCCAGGTGAGGGCCCAGTGCGGGTGCCCCATCCTGGTCCATGAGCGGGGCAGGACACCCTGGCTTGAAAAGTTAGGTCGACTTTATGAAGTCGACTTAATAAGGTCGACTTTAAGTCAACTTAAAGTCAACCTTATTAAGTCGACTTAACTTTTTAAGGGTAGACGTGGCCCCTTTTCAACCTTATTAAGTCAACTTAACGTTTTAAGTCGACTTAAAAAGGTCCACCTAGGCACTACTCCATGTCTCCACTGGCTTAAGTCGACTTAATAAACTCGACTTAAGTGCTAGTTCGAATTAAAACAAGGTGTTATTAATTCAAACTAACTTTTCCTTAATTCGACTTAAGGAAAGCCCAGTGTAGACGCGGAGTAAATTAAGTTGACTTAATTTGTAAGTGTAGATGCACCGTCTGTGGGGGAGGGACCCAGACGGAGCTGGCACGTGGGGAGTGCTGTGCTAGGGTTGGTTCAGCTGAGCGGGGCCCGGCGCTGCCACCACACACCCAGAGGAATTGAGCGGTGGGGGATCACATCCGCCCAGGCCTGGGCTTGTGTCCAACCTGCATCATTGGTGCTGGGGAGAGAGCCCAGCCCGGTTCCTTGGGGGCCTGTCTGGGCCTGGCCCAGAGGCCGTGGAGGTTCTGGGTGTTCATGGGCACCCTACCCTTTAAAAAACAAACTTTTAAAAGAAATTTAAAGAACGCTTTTGGCTCAAGGGCTGAAAATATAAGTTTTACAAACCTGAAGGGCCACCAATCTATTTAATTAATATTTAATATAAATTTAATTAAATTTCAATTAATTAATAAAATTGATTAATTATAAATTAAACTTAATCTAAACTTTATTAATTAAATTTTAATTAAATAGACTGGTGGCCCATCAGGGTTGTAAAAAATGTATTTGTGGCCCTCGAGCCAAGAAGGTTGGGAACCACTGAGCTAAAGGATATGCCAACATTTTGATGTATTCATCATAATCAGCTAGGAATATCTGCAGTAGGAATTGGTCTTGCCTGGTGGGGCAATAAAGTGAGATGTTTTACACAATTAGGACCAACATTTTCAAAATGAGGGGACCAAAGCTGAGCTCCTAAATCCTTATTTAAGCTCCTCAGGAAGTGAAGGATAATACACGGAACTGTGATGTTGGATCACTTCACTTCTTGGGGCCTGAGCTGTCCTCATCTATTTAAAAAAAAGATTAGCCGAATGATATGTCCTTTGTAAAGCACTCAGAGATCCATTCATGGTAAGGGTGTGGTGTTAGTATTACTATCTCACTACAACACGTAGAAGTTATTAAATACAGAGATCTGCCCACAGTCATCTATAGAACCAATGTGTGCTTTCTTCACACAGGGATTTGAGGCGGCTTGGAGTGACACTTGTGGGTCACCAGAAGAAGATAATGAACAGCCTTCAAGAGATGAAGGTCCAGTTGGTGAATGGGATGGTACCATTGTAACTCGGTTATGAAGTCACTTCCTCAAGTGACCAACCCTGCACTTTGTAAACTAGCCCTGAGATTGATTATAACAAAAAGAGGAAAAAAGGGAAAGTCGGTTACTTCTATAACTGAAAGATATTGACCTCTGCCACGTAATTTATAATCAGTGTTTGACTAAAATTCTCCTTTCCTTCCTATCTGTGTCTTCATATTCATGAAGTAAATATAACATGCATGGAAATGGATCTACTGCACATGAGGTTAACCATTTTCTTATGCTTCAGCAACAAGAAAAAGCCTTCCCACCACACTTTGTCTGTACATGGAATATATATATAGATATAGATATATATATATAGCACCTTTATATACTGAATTACGGCAGCACATGTTAATACTTCCAAGGACTTATTTGAATGGAAAGTTTTGTAGCCATTCATGGGCTAACAAAAGCTGCAGTTTACTGAAGTTTACTTCAAGTCTTAATTGTCTACAGAAGTGTATTGAAGAGCAATATGATTAGATTATTTCTTGATAGATATTTTGTTTTGTAAATTAAAAAAATGCTGTTACACAGCATTAAGTTATAGAGGCTAGTGTATAAACATGTTGCTTGGTCAGTGGCAAATACAATACAGGGTGTATATTTTCCCCCCTCTGTGTTATAAAGTTATTTTTAATTTGCTCTTCTGTGAATTGAATACAGGATCAACGTGTATATACTGTACAGTTTGCTACACATCCAGGTACAAGGTTTATTCTTCACCTTTGGTTTGGGTGGTCTGATTTTGATTGTTTTCTGCTACCACTTTCCTTGTATTTTTGCTGCTGTTTGGTTCTCACAAGATATAAAAGCAAAGCTTTCAGGAGTTTTAATTACATATGTGAGGTAACAAGAATGCTTTTCTATAAAAGTCATTTTCCCCTTTATTTCCACATGAACTATGGAAGTTAAAGGGAAGATTTCAAAAGGATAAATGAGCTTAGGCACACAGTTTACACTGGCTTTCAATGGCAGTTGAGTACCTAATTCCCTTTGTATCTTTGAAAATCTCCCCCTAAAATACCCATCCCTCTTAGGAGTAAATGTGTCCTCTTTGGCATGTGAAGTCATTTAGTAATATCTGTGACAGTTTATCCCATCTTGCTCCACTTTCACAAATTCACCGAAGTGACGCTCAGAAGATAAGTTCTCAAGTGAAACTGACACCAAAAGGTGCATTTTCAGAGGTATCTCACTGTTCTGCTTCCCGTTAAGATAGTTAAATCCTCACGCATGGCACTGAGAATTGATCTTTAAATATTAAGACTTTATAATTATTTCTATTGCAGCACTTCCACAAGAAGGTGGATAGGGAGGTAGCCCTGGAATGGTAATATAGGCAACATAATTGGGGGCAGAGTTTTCCTCCCATTCTGATCAGGCATTCTGTTATGTTGACTGATATTTAAGGCCCTTGTTCAGCCATGAACCTTTGCACATATGCAGTTCCATTGTGCTACTCCCATGTTTAAAATGAGAGGTGGGCTTAGGCACCATGATGAATCAAGAGTTAATTTCGTAATTGCAATCCTCATGTTGTACAATTTAGTACATTGTGTCTGTGGGAAATATGGAAACACTGACTTTCTGACATTCTTACTCAAAGTGGTAGGAAGATGCCATGAACCCACTGCATCTCATGTATTCAAGACTGAGAATAAGAGATAGAAAAGCATATTACAACTTGGCTCCAGTATGCTGCAAATGGACTTAATTTCAGGATCCCCCATCTTTCCAAGCCTATTGGGCCTGGATAGATACTAGTCACAATTTCTAGTTCTGGATCTATAGGGCACATTCCCACACTTCCTTGGCTTGTCTGTCCACCATCCTAGACTAGGTCACCCTAGTCTGACCTTCCAAGCCAATCAGTTGCTTACACATGTTTTCCCAGAGCTCCACCTAGGCTGTGGTTTCTGGGGTGCATGGTTAACCCCTCGAAGGACAACATGGCAAGAAAGCAGGGAGCACAGGCTTAGCCAAAGAATTTCTTAATCACAGAAACTTTACTCTTGAAAAAACTGCAGTTACAGACCATCCAAAAATAAAAGAAGTTTTGAGGGCCCCACTAGTCTGATCTCACCCCTTCCATGAGCCTCTGGTCCCTCTGTTTCAGGCTGGGCAGAATCCCTCCCACCTTCTTGTTCCACCAAGCCTACAGTGCTATGGCAAAGCTCATCTCCCAGGTAAGAGCAACACCCCTATTTATCTTGAGTTCACTCCAGTAGCATAACTACAGGGGGACCTGACTGGGCACGAGCCCAGCCTCTTTGCAAACAGGCCCACCCAATTGCAGCTGCTTCTCAGCATTTGGGGAGGCAGGCATCTTTCAGATGCTTGTCTGAACATTCTGCTTCTGGCCATGTGACCAGAAACCAGACGTACAGGAAGCAACGGGCTGCAAGCTGCCCAATGCTTTGGTTTCTGGGTAGCAAGTAAAGCTACCTAGTAACCGGAATCTGCAGCTTCTGAACTTCCTGCTTCTGGTCAAGGAACCGAAAGAAGGCAGTGGCCTGTTCCTACCCGGGTCACTCAGAGGCTTGGCCAGAAAATCAAATCTGGCTATTACCCTGGTTCAATCTCTGTCTCCTTCATTCAGGTGCTGCTCTGGAGAGCTTCTTCCTTCCCCCAGCAGTCCCCATTGTAGAAAAAACATCCTTCCATGGAGCCATCAGTTGAGATACAATCCAAGTGGATGGCTTTTGATTGCCCTATTGATGGTTTCTCCTGATGGCCCTTCAAGGAGATGTCAAGCAGCTTTCCTGGGCAGGGTGACTACCTGCTCCATGATTCAATAAGCTTGCCCTGAATAAGGTTAGGCTTGCGTTCAGCATATCATACAAAATGGAGTTCCTAATACAAGAGGGAGGTTACAGTTTGATTCTCTGCATTGTTGCAGCCATGTTGATCCCAGGGCATGAGAGGGATAAGATTCATGAGGTAATATTTTTAAATGGACCAACTTCACTTGGTGGAAGAGAAAAAGTTTCCAGGCCACTCAAAGCCGAACCTGAAGAAGAGATCCATGTTGTCACAAAGCAGATGTGGCATGCAGGAGCAGGAGAAATGTGCTGAATTGGATAAACAGAGTGGGATTCTGTAGTAGGGGCATCATTTGTTAAAAAAATAGCATTGCTTTGGCCAGAACTTGACTGTAACTAGATTTCAATTTGCACATTGTAAAGCATGGGGGCTTTTCAAAGGAGCCGATGAGAGCTAAACAGCCAGCACCCATTGAAATCCCATCCAGAAACAATGAGGGACTTTCATTGTACTTCACTATAGATGGAAGTATCCAATTCACTGTAGTAGGCCCATAGATGGTTTTAAGAAAAAAGACTCCGATAAAGACAGGGATTGAAATGCTTGTTTAAATGATGGCAAATATTTTTCATTTTTCTAGGAACACTAGTTTTTTATGTAGGTTGGATAGCATCTTACAGCATTCTTTCTTGAAGATGTTATCAAACTACTTTATTATCCTTTCTCTTCTTCACCTCTGGAGTTAAAAAGCATCTAACCTATAGCTTAAATTAGAGCCCCTTCCCCCCCTCCCCCATTTCCCTTTCCTCATTCTCATTCTACTTAGAAGCAAGTATCTGAATGCCACTTCTGTTCTTTAACATCTCTTCTTTTTATACTTCCTCAGCACCCCTAATACAAATAGCAGCTTCTAATACAACAATTCTCTCACAAAGAAAGATTTTCAGTGGAGGCTTATGCTCCTAAATCCCTTTGGTGCATGTGAATGTTTCCTGCAAACATGTTTTTTAAAATCATACACCTAAAAACCCATCTTCCTTCTAGAATTGTTAGTTACTTCTCAGTGAGATATGGTACCATTGCAACTGATGACAGATATCACAGATCCAAGAGTGAACAGATGTAGGTAGAAATCACATGTATCTCGACAGGGAGTGAAGAAATGCTTTCTTCCTACATCTGTTCACCCCTGGACCCATCCCAGTTGGAAAGGTACCAAATTCATCTACAAATGTGAGAAATGGAAAAAAAAGACAACTTTTTACAAGGAGCTTTCATAAGATGGAGCAAGGCAGCAAACCAGAAGGGGAAGGCTTGGCAAATCTTGATTGTGTGATTTCTTGTCCTGTCTTTTTATTTTGCCAGCCATTGGGCCACAAAGAAAAAACAAATCGAGATATAACAATTGCAGCACATAAAGGAGATTTGCCAAATAATAAATAACATTATTAGAGCTACAAAAACAACAGAGTCCTGTGGCACTTTTAAAGACTAACAAATGTACTTAACCATTGTGGGATTCTTTGTGTCTTCCTGTCTTCAAAGTTTTGTAAAATAATCCATAGGAAGACAAACACAACTTGTTTCTTCTGGAGGAATTCTTCAATTGCCTCTTGCATCAATCAGTGGTATTTGAAGAGGTTTTTATTAGCAACTTCCAATTCTTATCCTCTCCTTTTTCTTCCTGTTCTCTTCAGTCACTTGTTAACTGCTGGAACATATTAACTTTCTGTGAAAAATGCAAAGAGGAGTTTTATTTTGTTCTATTTTGTGGGCTTTTAAAACAAAATTCCTTTGGCCATTTGTGTTTTTCAAATGCATATACAGTGTTTTGAGGATTTATTACATTAAGGGGAGAATTTCCTTCTCAGAAGAGTGTAATCAGTTACCATCTGTTGGACCAGATTTCAGAATATCTTTATACTTAACTAGTAGAAAAAGGAATATCCGTAACCAGATTGCATTTGTAAATAGCCTGACCACCTTTTCTCAATTATTTAAATAAATACACAATCCCCTTTATATTTAATGTAAGCACTTACCATTGCTACAGATCTGTTTATAGTAGCATCTGTCAATGAGTGGAAAAAAAACAGGACCAAGATTTTCAAATATGGGCACCTAAAATGAGGGTCCTGCATCTGTATTTAGGTGCCTAAATAATTGGCCTGATTTCCCAAAGTGAAAAAAAGGATTTATATTGTAGCCAGATAGGGAACTGCTGTGTGCTCAGCACATTGGAAAACCAAGCCTATCATTTAGTCATCTAAATACGGATTGCAAACCTTAGGCACCCATTTTTAACCCAGAATTTTCAAAAGAAGCTATGAGACTTAGGCCCAGATCCCCAAAGGCTTCTAATTCCCATTTGATTTCAATGGGAGTTAGGCAGCAAAGTAATCTTGAGGATATAGGCCCAGGCACCTAATTCCCTTAGGTCCCTGTGAAAATTGCAGCCTAAAATCTTAGTCAATGTATCTTTATTTAGTCAATATATGTTTATTTTACCTTAGCAGAATTGGGATGGCATACAAAGCACAAGCAGAGAAACTTGCCCTTGGAAGTTAATTTTCATTATTATACAAGATAGGGTGACAAGTAAATATAGGTAGGTTAAAATCAGTTATTAGAAATCAAATATTGTATATATTGTTAAGCAGTAGAAGAGGTCACAATATTATTTTTCTGGTTTTGCTCTTCCTAGTCATAGAGGGTGAAAAACTCCCTAACTATCCCTGCTAGTGCTGTACAAGAGATTAAAAATGGAAAGAATCATGCAAATGTTACCTGCATTAAGATGGTGAAGTTGATAATCAGAAATAAATTGTTAGCTGTACTTAGAGTATATACCTAGTGTAAATCAAAGTGGTTTGTTTTTCCAACTCAGTAGACCAAATGGTTACATAGATTACTTTTTTGGTACATTTTGCTGCTAAATGCAAGGGAATATTTCAAAGGGACTGGTTGATAAGAACATCCTTTTCATAACATTTGTTTTCATCAAGGAGGAAGTCTTTCTAAGCACACTTCTTGTTTAGAATGACCAGCATTTAATATTTGAGAAGTTATTTAGTCATTCAGAAAAAGAAGCCTGAGGAAAATGTCAGCTGTAAATTTTATTTATTCCTTCTATATGTTAACAAAAATAATATGATGAAGGTGGAAAAAGTTGTGTCTACTCAGTGTTGAATGTAAAAATGTAGAAGTCCCAGAAGTCAAGACATTCTGACTTCTTAGATTGCTGTAGTTTTGAAATTAGTTATTAAGAAGTGTGTGAAATACATCGATAGCAATCTGAGAGTAACATTTAGTTTCGAGCCCTTTATTAATATGTCTATCTAAATCCCTTAGAGCAAGTGGATTGGGACTCAGAGCTCCACTAATAAACAATGCTCCAAGTTGCATTAAGTTCAATTCCCTACATCAGCGTTTTAACTCATAGAAGGCTTCGAATTGCTGTATTTATTTCCTTTTATTTTCATTTTTCCTTT
The DNA here is from genome assembly GCA_007922175.1 of Pelusios castaneus. Lineage (NCBI taxonomy): Eukaryota > Metazoa > Chordata > Testudines > Pelomedusidae > Pelusios > Pelusios castaneus. Next base: position 1,559,606 of record ML686112.1, read on the forward strand.
GATGCTCTATGTGCATTTTGTTTGTGTACATGTTTTTGTAGTGTAAGATATAAAATTTTATATTTTTTCATAAAAATAAAAATCTTTGAATAACAGTGACATCCAGATGTGGCTCACACTCATGCTTTTGGTAAATTCTACATAATCCCAACTATATATACAAAATAATGGGATCTCAATTAGCTGTTACTGCTCAAGAAGGAGCTCATGGAATCATTGTTCTGTAAAGGGACAGAGAGCAAATATTATAATTCCAATACATAAATCCATGGTACGCCCACCCCATGAATACTGCATGCAGTTCTGGTTGCACCATCTCAAAAAAGATATATTAGAATTGGAAAAGATATATGGAACAGCTTCCGTATGAGGAGACATTAACAAGATTGAGACTGTTCAGCGTGGGAAAGAGATGACTAAGGGAGGATACCATAGAGGTCTACAAAATCAAGAATGGTGTGTAAAAAGTGAATAAGGAGGTGTTATTTACTCTGTCACATAGCAGAAGAACCAGGGGAGTCACCCAATGAAATTAGTAGGCAGCAGGTTTGAAACAAACAAAAGGAAGTAGTTCTTCACACAACACCATCAACCTGTGGAACTCGTTGCCAGAAGATGTTGTGAAGGCCAAAAGTATAATTTGATTTAAAAAAGAATTAGATACATTCATGGAGTTTAGTTCAAAAGCTGTTATCCAAGATGGTCAGTGATGCAGCACTATACCCTGGGTGTCCCTAGCCTCTGAGTGCCAGAAGCTGGGAATAGATGACAGGGGATGGATCGCTTGGTAATTGCCCTGTTCTGTTAATTCCCTCTGAAGTGTTGTAAATTCATGATTTTAATCCCAACTCTCCCGATGTTTCCCTCAAAGCTGCAGAATCTGGAGTCTGTGATTACTTTGGATTCTTGGCCTCCATTTGGGGAGGGGGGTGGTGGAATTTCTAGCTTTTATGGTTGCTGAGAAAAGTCTGAACACATGCATCCGAAAAGCTCAGAAAACAGTAAGCAAATAAAAAGAATCACTCACTTTAAAAAAAAAAATCTCATGATTTTCAAGACAATCACCTTATTCTGAGAATGACCAACCTCTGAAATTTTTAATGTTTATTTTTAGCAATGCTGTCCTGTGTCTGTCTAGCTATTTATATCACTACTGCCCCTTGTATCTTAGCACTGTCATACTGCCTGGGATTTGACCCCACTTCCATTTTATTCAGGATACTTCATAGTCAAACAGGACCCAAGGCAAAACCCACTGAAGTCAGAAGGAGCCTTCAATGAATTCTGAACCAGACCTTGTTTAGGACACAGATCTATTACGCTAATCCAGGAAAAGGATGAAGTACAGGTGTGAATTCCTGCCATCTTTCATGCAGAAAGGGAATTCCTTTTTCCTCACCTCCAGCTTTAGTCATGCAAGTGCTTATAAAGTTCACCCCACCGTAGCAAGGCCACTAGAAGAGATAGCATGGTATGAGTCAGTCAACTACTTTTGAATAAGTTAAACCCAAATGCTGTGGAGATAGGCAGCATTTTTTTCAAGGTACATCATTCCCTAGTCACGAGTGGACACAGGAAGATCAGAGCAATTCCTGGTTCAGTGCTTAAAGGGCTGGATACCCTCTGTGTACCATCTCTAGCCTGAGTCCCAGAATCAGGTCTCTGCAGTGCACAAAATTCCTGTATGACTTTGGTCAAGTGATATCAGTGGAAGGAGCCTCAATATTTGTGTGGATCTGGGCCTTATTCTCTTCGTGCCTCAATTCTGCGTCTGTAACATGAGGGTAACAACACAGCCCGTCCTCACCCAGGTGTTGGGAGGGCAGATGCATTAAAGATTGTGAAGCACTCAGGGGATGGGTCCAGATGAGTACCACTGATAACTGGAGCAAGGGCGATGGGGGCTTCCTGGAGGAGAGGGATGACTAGGCAATGCAAGAGAAAGCAGCATAGCTCTCAGCTACACACCCTGAAAAGTGAGGGTGCAGTCACCATAAAAGCTATGGCCTGGAATGGGACAGTCTTGCAAATTTCCTGTGCTTTGAGATGGGAATTGCCCCTGGATCCACAGAGTATAGTTCCTGCATTCTGCTCCTGGCAGCCTGGACATGGACGCCGCTGCCACCTGCCATGGAGAGAATGAGCAGCTGATGCCTGCCTGCCACTAGACCCACGGAGCAGTGGTTTATGGGTTTGTAACCAATGTGGTTATTTCATTGTAAGAGCCACACATACTACTGTGTGCCTGGGTGTGAAAGAACAGCAGCCCACACAATGCTGCAGGGTGTGTTTGTGTAAGACAGTGCAGTGCCTCATATAACTGTCTGTGTGTGAATAACGACACAAAAGAGACAAGAGCGATTCACCCAACACTGCATGAACATGACGAGTGATTGTCAGTGATGAAGCATGCCGGCAGAGAGCCAGGATTTACAGTGCATGGAAGAAAACAGGGATTCCGGCCACCACATTTCTGGGGCCCAGCCACCACACCTCTCTTCTTCCATATTCTTCGTTTTCCTTGACTCCAGCTTCTTGTTTGTCTAAACAAATATGCACTGCTACAGACTGGGGACTGACTGACTAGGGAAGTAGTTTGGCAGGAAACGACCTGGGCATTACAGTGGACAAGAAGCTGGACATGAGTTAACAGTGTGCCCTTATTGCCAAAAATGATAATGGCATATTGGACGACATTAGTTGGAGTTTGCCAGCAGATTGAGAGAAGTGATTATTCCCCTCTTTTCAGTACTGGTGAGGTCTTCTTTGGAGTACTGTGTCCAGTTTTAGGCATCCCAGTACAGAAAGGATGTGGAACAAATTTGAAAGAATCCAGCAGAGGGCAACGAAATGATTAGAGGGCTGGAGAACTGGGCTGCACAAGAGAAGGGGTGGGGTGTGGGGATTTGCTAGCAGCTTTCAACTACCTGAAGGAGGTTCCAGAGAGGGTGGAGCTAGGCTGTTCTCATTGGTAATTGATGGTAGAACTAGGAGCACAAGTTGCAGTGGAGGAGGTCTAGGTTGGATATTAGGAAAAACTTTCTCACTAGGAGGATGGTGAAGCACTGGAATGGGTTACCTAGGGAGGTGGTGGAATCTCCATCCTTAGAGGCTTTTAAGACGGAGCTTGACAAAGCCCTGGCTGGGATGGATAAGTTGGGTGTTAGTCCTGCTTTGAGCAATGGGTTGGAGTAAATGACTAGCTGAGGTCCCTTCTAACACTAATCTTCTAGGGCTATGTCTACAATAGAAAAGTTAAGTCGAATAAGGTCGAATTCAAGTTGACTTATAGTCGACCTTATTAAGTCGATTTAACAAAATTGACAACTTTTCTAGTGTAGACATAGCCCCTTGTTGACCTTATTAAGTCAACTTAACACTTTAAGTCAACTTAATAAAATCAATTTAGGTGCTAATCCCCATCCACACTGGCTTAAAGTTGACTTGAGTCGATTTAAGGCTTAAATTGACCTCAAATGAGGTATCATTAAGTCGACTTAAGCTTACCTTAAGTCGACTTAAGGAAATGCTTAAGTCGACTTAATAAAAGCCCAGTGTTGACGTGGCTTTGTTTCAGTCGACTTAAGCCTCCTTAAGTCGACCTAAGTTGCCAGTATAGATGCACCCTAGGATTCTAAACAAGGTTTTAACATTCTGTTTCTTCCCCAGATTTGGAACCAGTAAAATCATCTAAACTGGTCCAAAAAAAAAAAAGTCATGCTAAATTTCAAAATAATTTTTGCTATGTTAGTTTTGAGAATTATTATTTTTGTGGGTTCGTTCTTTCAATTTTTTTTTATCAGTAGTCTACTGAAAAATATATGTTTGCCTCACCCCAACCCTTTTGTGGGGTTTGTTTTACTATTCTGTAACTTTTGATTGGTTAGCTTCGTCACACAGTAAGAGAGATTACAAAAATTTCCCAACATCACTTTACATTTCCCATTGTTTTTAAATCCACTCTATCCAGCTGTCTGCTCAGATTTGCAACAGAGACACAGTGAGAATCACTGTCACAGAAAGTTTATGCCAAGTAATCAAATAGCGATGAATAACAAAATAAAAAGAGGCTCACTTCTCATGGGAGCCAGCTCTCTGTTTTGCCCATGAGAAGCACAGGCGTTGCCAGACAGATAGTCCATGTAGCCCAGTATCCTGCCTTTGATAGCGTTCGGCACTAGAAGTTTCCAAGGAAGGTGAAACAACTCTCATGTAGATGGATGTGGGATACTCTGCACTCTCCCCCACATACACACAATTAGCTCAACTGCAACACTGCAGTAGGGCAGTGTTATTTTTCAGTGCTCCCTTGGTTCTTCCCCAAATGACTGCACTGGCCTGGCTGATGATTTTAACATCACCCATTGCTGAAAGGAAGCCCAGTCAGGATGGGTTTGCACTGCATACTTTAAGGTTCCCACTAGGAAAGTCATGATAATCACGTGAAACTAACTATAGACATCAGACAGACATCAGCAGAGACAGATGCATCCTGGAGGTGAATGCCTGGCTGCGGAGATGGTGTTACCAGGAGGGCTTTGGCTTCCTCGACCATGGTGTGCTGTTTCAGGAAGAAGGACTGCTAGGCAGAGACGGACTCCACCTATCCAGGAAGGGAAAGAGCATATTTGGAAGCAGACTGGCTAACCTGGTGAGGAGGGCTTTAAACTAGGTCCGAAGGGGGAAGATGACCAACACCCACAGGTAAGTGAAACTGAGGGAAACCTGGGGGAAGGGATGGAACTTGGGGGATGCTGGGGCTGTAACAGCAGGAATAAAAGAGGAGGTAGTTGGAACTGGGGGCAGGGGTCAAATAATTGTTTATTTCTTGATAAAGTCATAATACCTCAGGCGAGTGGGGAAGGAGGACACCGGGAGAAATTGCAAGGGGGAAGATGCGACAGGAGGGAGAATCGACAGGGCAAAGTAGGGCAATGGGCCCGGTATCTTAGGTGCCTGTACACAAATGCGAGGAGCCTGGGAAACAAGCAGGAAGAATTGGTAGTACTGGCACAGACAAGGAACTATGATATAATTGGAATAACAGAAACGTGGTGGGATAACTTGCATGACTGGAGCACTGCCATGGATGGATATAAATTGTTCAGGAAGGACAGGCAGGGAAAAAGGGGGGGAGGAGTAGCGTTATATGTAAAAGAGCTGTATGACTGCTCGGAGCTCCACTATGAAAGTGGAAACAAGATGGTTGAAAGCTTGTGGGTTAAGTTTAGGGGAGAATGCAACAAGGGGGATGTTGTGGTGGGTGTCTGCTACAGACCGCCAGACCAGAAAGAGGAGGTGGATGAGGCGTTCTATGGACAACTAAAAGAAGTTTCCAGATCGTCGCAGGCCCTGGTTCTTATGGGGGACTTCAATTATCCTGATGTCTGCTGGGAAGATAATACAGCAGTGCACAGGCAATCCAGGAAGTTTTTGGAGAGTATTGAAGACAACTTCCTAGTACAAATGCTGGAGGAACCAACTAGGGGCCTTGCACCTCTAGACCTATTGCTCACAAACAGAGAAGAATTGATCGGGGAAGTAGAAGTAAATGGCAACCTGGGCAGCAGCGACCATGAGATGGTAGAGTTCAGGATCCTGATCAATGGAAGGAAGGAAAGAAGCAGAACACACACCCTGGACTTCAGAAAAGCAGATTTTGGCTCCCTTAGGGAGCTGATGGGCAGGGTCCCATGGGAAGCTGATCTGAAGGGGAAAGGTGTCCAAGACAGCTGGCTGTATTTTAAAGAAACCCTGTTAAAGGCACAGGAAGATAACATTCCGATGTGCAGAAAGAACAGCATATGTGGACGGCAACCAGCGTGGCTTAGCAGGGAACTCTGCGGGGAGCTGAAACATAAAAGGGAAGCTTACAAGAAGTGGAAGCTTGGACAGATGACAAGGGAGGCGTATAAAGATATTGCTCGGGACTGCAGGGATCAAATCAGAAAGGCCAAAGGACAATTGGAGTTGCAGCTAGCAAGAGATGTGAAGGATAACAGAAAGGGGTTCTATAAGTATATCAGCAACAAGAAAAGGATCAGAGGTGGTGTAGGTCCCTTACTGAATGGGGCAGGCATCCTCGTGGAGGATGATGCGGAAAAGGCTGAAGTACTCAATGCTTTTTTTACTTCAGTCTTCACAGGGCGGGCCAGCTCCCAGGCTACTACACGGGGTAACGCGGACTGGAGAGAAGAGTGGCCCTCGGTGATGGAAAGTCAGGTTAGGGAACACTTAATGAAATTGGATGTGCACAAGTCCATGGGGCCGGATGAACTGCATCCGAGGGTGCTGAGGGAGTTGGGGGAAGTGATTGCAGAGCCGCTGGCCATTATCTTTGAGAACTCGTGGCGAACGGGGGTGGTCACGGAGGATTGGAAAAAGGCAAATATAGTACCTATCTTTAAGAAAGGGAAAAAGGAGGATCCGGGGAACTACAGACCGGTCAGCCTCACCTCAATCCCTGGGAAAATCATGGAGCAGGTCCTCAAGGAATCCATCCTGAAACACTTGGAGGAAAATAGAGTGATCAGGAACAGTCAACACGGATTCACCAAGGGCAAATCGTGCCTGACCAACCTGATTTCCTTCTATGATGAGATGACTGGATTTGTGGATGCGGGAAGAGCCGTTGACGTGATATACCTTGACTTTAGCAAGGCTTTTGATACGGTTTCCCACAGCATTCTCGTTGGCAAGTTAAGGAAGTATGGGTTGGACGAGTGGACCGTAAGGTGGATCGAAAACTGGTTAGATCAATGGGCTCAGCGGGTAGGAATCAATGGCTCGATGTCTGGTTGGCAACCGGTAAGGAGTGGAGTGCCCCAGGGGTCGGTCCTGGGGCCGGTTCTATTCAACATCTTCATTAATGATCTTGATGATGGAATAGACTGCGTGCTTAGTAAGTTTGCGGATGACACCAAGTTGGGGGGAATGGTAGATACTCTGGAGGGCAGGGACAGGATCCAGAGAGACTTGGACAAATTGGAACACTGGGCCGAAAGAAACCTCATGAGGTTCAACAAAGACAAGTGCAAAGTCCTGCACTTAGGACGGAAAAATCCCATGCACTGCTACAGGCTGGGGACCGATCAGCTAAGTAGCAGCGCTGTAGAAAAGGACCTGGGAGTTATGGTGGATGGGAAGATGAATATGAGCCAACAGTGTGCCCTTGTTGCCAAAAAGGCCAATGGCATATTAGGCTGCATTAGTAGGAGTATTGCCAGCAGATCGAGGGATGTGATAATTCCCCTCTATTCGACACGGGTCAGGCCGCATCTGGAGTACTGTGTCCAGTTTTGGGCTCCCCACTACAGAAAGGATGTGGACAAATTAGAAAGAGTCCAGCGGAGGGCAACAAAAATGATTAGGGGGCTGGGGCACATGACTTATGAGGAGAGACTGAAGGAACTAGGCTTATTTAGTCTACAGAAGAGAAGACTGAGGGGAGATTTGATAGCAACCTTCAACTACTTGAAGGGTTGCTCCAAAGAGGAGGGAGCTAGGCTGTTCTCGAGGGTAACAGAGGACAGAATAAGGAGCAATGGTTTCAAATTACAGCTGGGGAGGTCAAGGTTGGATATTAGGAAAAACTTTCTCACTAGGAGGGTGGTGAAGCATTGGAATGGGCTATCTAGGGAGGTGGTAGAATCTTCATCTTTGGAGATTTTTAAGGCTCGGTTAGACAAAACTCTGGCTGGGATAATTTAGGGGGAATGGTCCTGCTTTTTAGCAGGGGGTTGGACTAGATGACCTCGTGAGGTCCCTTCCAACCCTATTATTCTATGATTCTATGATTCTATGATCTGTGTATTTCCCCAGCCTTTTCCCATCTACTCCACTCGTTGCTATGGAAGGAGGCAGAACAAGTAAGGAGTACTCTCTCCCACCCCTGTCTTCCCTCTCAGTCATGACAGGCAGTTGGTAGGGTAAACTTTTCCACTGCTGTTTATCACCTTCAATGCAGTCAGGATCAATGGCCACATCCTCAACAGCCACACTGTTTTCAGTAAGTCAAAACTGATGCACTTTAAACCTGCTATAGTGGCTGTGTATTGCTTATGAATTCTGGTTGATACTGGATACTCCATATGTGTGTCTATCTCAGGCTGCAAATTGTGTTTTGCTTGTAAAGCTGGTCTTGTCTTTCCAGTCTCTTTTTGCCTCCCTCTTAGCCTAGAATTCCAAGATGTAGTGACACAGGGCTAACAACCGAGGGTCCTTCAATTTGGATGAGCACCCTTGGAGAAAGAAATACCTCCCAGTCAACCGAAACCAGTTTTTGAAAGTCTGAATTCCTGTGGGTTGCAACTAAGCAAAGCACCTGATGAGGCTAATCAGGCAGTCACCTGACAAAGAGGGAGTAGGAGGTTATAAAAGAGAGGCTCTACCTCTTGAACAGAAATCAGAAAAACACTGTGTTTTGGAGGAGAAGTCAGCTGCAGGAAGAGTGGATGCTTTCTCCAATCCTTAGAGGACTCTGCCCAAAGAATGACGCAGGACTTTGCACTTGTCCTGTTGAACCTCATGAGATTTCTTTTGGCCCAATGCTCCAATTTGTCTAGGTCTCCCTGAATCCTGTCCCTGCCCTCCAGCATATCTACCATTCCCCCCATCTTGGTGTCATCCACAAACTTACTGAGCGTGCAATCTCTCCCATCATCCAGATTATTAATGAAGATGTTCAACAGGACCGACCCCTAGGGCACGCCACTCGTTACTGGTTGCCAACTAGACATCACTCCATTGATTACTAACCGCTGAGCCCGATAATATAGCCACTTTTTTATCCACCTTACAGTCCACTCTTCCAACCCATACTTCCTTAATTTGCTGACGAGAATGCTGTGGGAAACCGTATCAAAAGCTTTGCTAAAGTCTTGGTATATCCTGTCAACGGCTCTTCCTGCATCCACAAATCCAGTCATCTAATCACAGAAGGCAATCAGGTTGGTTAGACAAGATTTGCCCTTGGTGACTCCATGCTGACTGTTCCTGATCACCCTGTTTTCCTCCAAGTGTTTCAGAGTGGATTCTCTGAGGACCTGCTCCATGATTTTTCCAGGGATTGAGGTGAGGCTGATCAGTCTGTAGTTCCCCAGATCCTCCTTTTTCCCTTTCTTAAAGATAGGTATTACATTTACCTTTTTCCAATCATCTGGGACCTTGTTACAAGAAGGTTACAGGACCGTGGCTATACTTATAGCTTGGGTCCTAAGGTTGGTTGGGTTCAGCAGGCACAAAACTGGGAGGCAAGGTAAAGGGTAAAAGCAAAACAGTTTTATTGAAAAACACAGACAAGAAAGCAAAGAAATAGGAAAGCACCAATGCTTACACTCCTTCTGCAGACGGGACCCCCAGTTAAACAACTGTGAGCATGAAGCGTGGGGAGTGGTGACTCGTGGTGGTGAACATAGCAGTGGCCCCGATTACAAGGTTCCAGTTTGGGAGGGGCTTAACCAGTATTTTTATACCTTTGCTTGCTAAGTGGTTAAATGCCGTGCACATCTGGTATTTTTCCACAGCTTACTAAGTGGGTAAAAGGCATGGTGTTGTTTACACTTATTTACAACATTCCTTTGCCCCAGCCTTATCTTATTGTTTTATGGATTTTGCACATTCTGCCTGCTACTTAGTGGGAGCAAGGTACATCCTTGGTCAGTATCAGCTCTGTTTTGCTTATACACAGGATAACTTTTAGTCAGGGCTATTTAATGGCATCCACCACCTACTACAGCTTATCGCATTACAAGGTCTTCCATTGGGTACTACAGACCTCCCCCAATTGCCACGAGTTTTCAAAGATAATGACCAGTAGCCCTACAATCACATCGGTCAACTCCCTCAGCACCCTCGGATGCAGTTCATCTGGCCCCATAGACTTGTGCACATCCAACTTCTCTAAGTAGTCCCTAACCTGACCTTCCATCACCAAGGGCTACTTTACTTCTCCCCATTCTGTATTGCCCAGTGCAGTAGCCTGGGAGTTGACTCTCCCTGTGAAGACTGAGGTAAAAAAAGCATTGAGTACTTCAGCCTTTTTCACATCATCCACCACGAGGGTACCTGCCTCATTCAGTAAGGGACCTACCTCATCCCTGATCCCTTCTGGTTACTGACATACTTTCAGAACCCTTTCCTATTACCCTTCACATCCCTTGCTAGCTGCAACTGCAATTGCCCTTTGGCCTTCCTGATTTTATCCCTGCAGGCCCGAGCAATATCTTTATGTTCCTTCCCACCTAACAGCAAGCTGTAATGAACCTTTCTTGGCATTAATTAACACTACAATAATTTTTCCCTTCAAGAAGGGGAATGTGGCTGCCTCTATTAGCATAGTCTTATAAAGATCAGGTCTGCCATTGAACAGCTTCTTCCTTTAGTGTGAATAGACGATAACCCCTTCTGGAAGTGACCTAAATGTAGTTGTACTCTTTGCACCTTTGCTGCATGCCGAGAAACACCAGATGTTATTCCATGCACCATTATACTTGATTTCCACTGGTGTAACCTCCTGATTTCAGTGGAATTGTTTGGGTCTGTAGTTTTCTTTTAATAAAAACCTTAGGTGAAACCACAGCTCCACTGAGGTTAATGAAAAAAATCCCGTTGACTTCAGTGGAATTACTCTCCAAGTAAGGGAATATTTAACATAAGGATGCTAGCTTCTGGCCAATAGTGTATGCAGACAGATTTTCACAGAGTTCAGCCCCTAGTTAGGCAACAGAGTCTTATGTGAGCTGCTGGGCATTCAGCACTTTAAAAATTCAGCACAGAATTTTAAAAATAACATGCAGAACATTGAAAACCACTTGATACAGTTCTACAGTGCTTGGCAAACAAGGAAACTAAATTAGATGCAAGAGCTAGAGAAATAATTTCAGAGTGGGCCAATAGCTATTGATTATCCTGATTGAGCTTTGCAGAAAAATGCTTGGTAAAAATAATGGGTACATTTCTAAACTCATTTGGGGCTTTTGTGTGCTCTTTACTGGGAGTGAGCGGCGCTGCAGGAAGTAGGAACACAAAGAGCTGATGCCAGGAAAGCAGGTTTTCTTCTTTGCAGAGGCCTGTTGCAAGACATTCTACACAAGTGTTACAGTCCTTTTCTAATAGCAATAAAAAAGGAAACTCCATCAGAATTACCAGTCTCTAGAGGGTGCTTATAGTTGGCAGTCTCTGTGTTAAGAATAATTAAAAAAAAAAAAAATCCTATATATTATAAAAGCTGCCCAGATCCACTTGCTGGCATGCAGTAATAGAATAAGCATTAAAACTGAATTATAATGTCTTTTTTAAACTCCCCTCATTTTTCTTTTTCATTATTTTTAATATCACATTAAGGGGAAATTTAAGTTTGAGAGGAGAAACCAAAGAGGCTGAAATCTATTCTGATACAGGCAGCTAGGTGCGGTGGGGCAAAGGACTTCTTTCAGCACCTAATTCTGGCATTTCTATTCACATTGAATACCCTGAGAGTAGTTCCTTGGAAGGCCAAAGGAACATATGGAGTAAGGTGTCCAATGTGAGTAACTGGGTCAAAATGCAGCCCTCTGTCTCTCCCATTCTTCTCCCATTCTTTTTGGCCTTGCTCTGCATTGGTTGGTCATTTACATAATTATGTGTTGGGTGTCAGCAATAAGGATTAGAGTAGAAGAGATATTTAGAAGGCTATGGCTGTGTGGCCTAATGGTTAGGGTATTGGTCAAGGAGACAGGGCAGTTGGGTTCTGTTCCTGATTTTATATCTGACCTTGGGCACTTCACTCCACCTTTCTGGTTCCTCTGTTTATCCTCTACCACCACCACCTGTTTAGAACAAGGTGTGGACTCTCTCTCACTATATGCACGTACAGCCCCTAGCATAATGTGGCTGTGACCTTGGTCTGAGAAATAACATTGGAAAATGCTTGCACTGCCATGGTCCATGTTGTCCACATTCTGCGAAGTAAGGGAGGACTGCAGCATCCCAGGTCGTTGGCCCAGTACTTTTCCAGAGCGCTAAACCCATTGCCAAGTGGCTAAGACTGGTGTGTCTCCACAACTGACTGACAGCTTTGTATTTCCGCCAGATCCAATGACTAGATCCCTGTGCTGCTTGATCCCTACTTAAATACTCAGCTCTGCTTAGACTACCGGAAGCTTCTCAGCAGTCCTGTGCAGCACACCCAGGGCTCCCAATCACCTGGACAGCAGGTCTGCGCAGTACATTTCATTGCCTTAGGCAGACTAGGAATGATGTGAAGGCTGTAGTTACGTAAGATGAGACGCGGACTTGGATTACAGGAAGGAAGGAATGAGAACATCCCACTCCTATATCCCTTCTGTGGATGAGGACTGCAGCTGCTGCATGCTGGAGGGACAGTGGGTGGGGACTGGTAGGGAATGGGCAGAACCGTGGTTCCCCTTCCACATTCACATTCACTCACCAATGCAGGGATGATCGCCAGGAGTAAATTAGTGTAGTCTTGGATACCAAGAGAGAGCAGGGCTGGAACTGTGACTCGGGGCATCCGAGTCCCAAAACTCCTGGGGCAGTGGAGTTTATGCCTAAAGGTGTGATCAAACCCTTAATTAAGCAGTCACTAAAGGCAGATCTGACAAACTCCACATGGAAAAGGTTCCATCTGCCAATGTGGTTCTGCCTCACAGTCCTGGATATTGTTATTTTATCCACAGCAGGGAGGGTTTTCCGGCGCAAGTTTCCTCCACCGAGCTCTGCTTGTGTTAACATTAGACTGAAAACCAATTTGCCCCAACTGTCTGAATGTGAATCAATGCATCTGTTGACTTAGGTGAGTGGTACCGGATCTATTAAACAGCCCGCACCATACCACATGGTGTTTCCCAGACTTGTCACTCAAGTCATTAGCAGACTGTGAAAGAATCTATGGAAATTCCTATTACTGCCTTTATTTATTCACCAAGATTTTCAGGCGCCTCATTTCCAGGGCCTTAATCTGGCAGCTAGTACAAATGCCAAGGAGAAATTCCTCAGTGAAGGCTTTTGTTGCCTGATACATTACGGATTGGAGGGGCAGGGGTGTGTAGCTTGGCATTTTTTGTGATTGCAAATTCAAGCAAACAAATTTCAGGGGGTGGAGCTTTTAAATGCAAAGTTGTTTACTTTATCTCGAAAAGCAATACTAATTGAAACAGGCAGGCGGGTCCCACAAGACAAGGTTATCTTCATTTCAGGAATCATCATTTACAGTTAAAGAAAAGCCTTTTTCTCATTTGCTATTGCTTGCAATGTGAAGCTTTTCAAAGAGAATTAAGCCAGTGAAGCTATTAAGCCCTTTGTACCAACTCACACAGCCGAATCAAAGTCTAGATGGCTCAATGGCGAACAGGGATGTATCTCTTTTCCAATTGTTTTCTATCACGATTATGAAAACGTTAAGAAACTTATGCACAAAGCATTCTCCCATCTTGACTGCATTTTAATGAGCCACTTATGCTAAGCAAGTCCTTGCCATTGTCCTGCCATTACAGAGGGTAATCAGGAAGTGCACGTCTTCTAAACTGATAAACAGATGAATCCGCGGTGAATCTAGAGCAATTTTCATGTCTTCATGGGGAATGTTTTGCCCCATTTGCATATCAATATACATATGAGCCCTGAGATATTCCTATTGACAGGTCTAGATAGATAAAAGGAAGAAAGGAGATGGGGATTTTCAAAGAGAGGCTGAGACGCCATTAAGATTGTGCTGGGGGATGGAATTAGGAACTCTTAAGTATTTCGAGCTACCAATATTTTCAGTAAGACAGGGAATTTGAAAGTGATTTTAAAAATGGAGAGTGTGTTTATTGATCTGGGAAAGCAAGGACTTGGTTCCATGGGAGCTGATGTTTGGAATACTGAGATGGAAAGGATTGTGACTTCCAGAAAAGTGCAAGTAATAGATGCAAGTAATAGATGAGCTATCTGGAAAGTCAAAAGCTAAGGTGGTAACAATAGTTGGGGTGCTGGAGAGGTTTGAGGGGGTGGTGTATTGGGTGATTTTGACAGACCCAGTACTGATAGCAACAAGTAAGATAATCAATATTGCACTAACAGCAGCCAAAATCCGTAGGGAAATGTGTACTTGGGAAGTATGCTTAGAGCCCTCAAAGAGAGAGCTCAAGAATCCAAAGGAAGAACCCAATGAGTATGGATGACAGTGAAAAAGTGCAAGTGTACTGTGGTACTATCATTTAAGTAATAAACTGAAAAGATAACTGTATGCTGTATGTTTATCTTGACCTGCTCTATGATTTGAAGATAGAAGATCTTATGGAGATGGAAGAAAAGATGCGGGTAGTTCAAAATAATATATTAAGGAGAAATGGCAGGCAAGTAGAAGGTAGACAGAGTGCACATGGAAAAAAAACAGGGAGAAGATGACCTTCGAACTCCCAGTGAAGCTGGAGAACACACATCTGATGTGCATTGAATGTATGATAAGAATAGGACAGCAATCAACAACCAAGGCATGGGAGGAAGAGAATAGCAAGAAAGGATGTGGAAGACAGATAATGTGATGGTAAGCATCTGCCCAGAGATGTAATAGAGAAAAAGACTAGCATTCTAAGGTCTAAGAATGAGTGCCATGGACAGAGGAGTGGCAAATGACTGTCAGCGTAATGCTGACAGATCAGGTGCCAACTCATATTCAAGTCAAAATAGGTCTTAGAATTATAAGGACATTTAGTATTTTGACTTTATTGTATAAGAACATAAGAACATAAGAAAGGCTGTACTGGGTCAGACCAGA
>ML686112.1:1574763-1598108 GCA_007922175.1 Pelusios castaneus
GGAATCTCACTAACATCTTCAGCCGTAAAAACCAAAGCAAAGAATCCCTGTCTTACTGTAAATATTGGTAGCTCGAAATACTTAAGTTAAATATTTGTGCTAAAACCAGGCCCTCTTAAGGGGGTTGACTTGGTGCACTTGGCTGAGGGGCTAGAGAGGACACCTCCCTCTGCTTAAAATCCTCAGCCTTGTACCCTCTTCTGGAGGGAAGCATCTAACCTGGCTTAAAAGTCTAGGTAGAGCATGCCCTCATGACAGAAACCATTTGTCCCCTGCTCATGCTTGCCCTGCATTTCCCTGTGTCCCTGTCTGTCTTTTGTGTGAGTACTGTGGTCTTCATCCAAGTCTGCTGACCTAAAAGACCAAGTTCTAATAGCCAAGGTGGCAACTAGCTCATTAAGCTTGATATGTGACCCAGCTAACCCCAGAGCAGACCAGAGTGCCACACTGAGTAGGTATGGGTTACCCAGGCTGGTCAATCCCTTCTTCCAGAAATCTCAGTGTAGCCCCAGCCTATGGTTCCTAGGCAAGAATTCGGCCTCCACAATTTGGTGACACCGACACCTTCACAGAACATTTTGCAGTTGCTGGAATCTGTAGTTTTTGCTAGAAGGTTTTGCAGCAAAAACTTGTCCCTATTCTACTCTCGTTGGAGGGTTACAAAGAGTCTGGGCCAATCATTTGGGGCTCAACTGCCAGATAAGATCCTAAATGAAACAGTCATGCTTTCAACAGTACTGTGGCTTGTGAGCAGTAGGAATTGCTGGGGGGTGGGAGGAGTTGAGCACTTCTGAAAATCATCACTTATTTGGAAACCTACAGGAGAGTGGAGCATTTGGAAATCAGCATCCTTAAGAGCGGTATACAATAGACATGCCCTTATTGCTCTCAAGTCATGAGCAGAAAATCCATGCTATAGACTGCATGGACTTCAATGACCTTATCTTGGAAAGAAGATTGATAGGCTGTATGTCCAGTCAGGCTTAAATGAACATATCCCATAATGTCAAGTAATAGCTAGACAAGGTGGTGAGGCCTCATCTCTTTCACCAACTGGAGTTGGTCCAATAAAAGATATTGCCTCACCCCTTGTCTCTTCAATATCTGGAAGCTTTGATAGCTATAACACTCCATATAAATACTAGCTGATCAGTCCTTCTGTGCTGTCATGAGAATATGGCTACTAACCTCCTCTCTCTGGTATCAGGTGGCACTTTAGAATCTCTTTAGATGTAGTCAACTCTGACACCTTGCATTTAAATCAGCAAAGGAGACTTTTATTGCATTGGTTTTGCTGGCATGGTGGGCAAAACATCAATGTCCATGTGATGCTTTACACCTCAGCAGAATAAACAAGAACATTTCTGTCTCTGCAACATTGGAGTGGAAAGACAGATAACCACCACTAATGCTGCTTTGCACAGTGCCCCCAAACCAAACCCTTGAAGTTTCTCTAATGCTTCCAAGTGTGCATTTTTATTAATACATTGGGTGCCAGAGGTCAGTTCTTATTTGCATGAAAATAAGAAGGAAAGGGGGACATGATCAGATGGAAATATCAAAAGGGAAATGTTAATAAGTGGCCCCACCAACAAAAGACTTTACCTTGATCCATTGAAAGCTGTTGATTATTCATTTTATACACTTGTAAGCAAATGCAGCTCACAGCTGAAAGTAAAAATGCTATCAGACGCTTGAAACAGAAGGGAGCAACTGCCCTTGGAGTTTAATGAAAGCCTTGACAAAGGTTACATGCATAGTGGTTTAGTTACTGAAATCAAGGATGCCACTGAGGTTTAGATCCTGTGTTCAAGAACTCTTGAGTGCTCTTGAATTTCAAATCGAGGACAATCCTGCTATGGAGAGAAAAAAAAAAAACAACCCAGTACACATTGAGTGGCATCATTCACACATGGGAGAAGCACAGCAGATGAGAGCACAGAGGGTAATTAGACATTCACTGTTTTGGTTTGGTTTTAATTTTGTACATTTTTTGCATTCAAGATTTAAGGAGCTAGAGCTACAGATTCTTAAGTCTCTACTGTTTACCTCTTTGATTGCAAATTAAATAGCAGTTGTTATTGATATCGGTTCTGCCCTGGTGGGAACATCCCAGTTTAACTTTGCCCTGAGCATTATTGGAATCATGCCAACAAGTGGGTGCATGTGTGGGTGAGAGAAAATCTGAAATGTAATAGAGGGATGGGTAAGTTAAAAAAAATATTCAACCAATATTTCAGGGGGATGCTACAGGGTCCCCCACACCACTACCAATAAACTTTCTTGATTAAATAGGCCCAGATCCTCGTAGGTATCTAACTTGGATTGATTTCCATATCTAAATATCATAGAGGATCTGGGACTTTCGGGCCTAATTTAATGCCCACTGACTTTAAGCCCAGAACCTTGGCTGGTGGAATCAGCTTTGCTGAAATCAATGGAGCTAGGACCATTTTCACCAGCTTGAGGATCTGCCTTGAGATGTGTATCTTGATCATTTGCAGGGACTGTAGTAACTACTGTGGGCTGTTCTTGTGGGAAAAGTCCAGAAGTTTAGTACACACTTACTGGGAATTCGGTGGCGGTCGACAGGAGTTGCGCAACCTAGGTGAGTAGCTTGTGTAATTCCTGTTGATTTCCTAACTTCCCTTTAGAGCATAGTCTCCAGTGTGCTTTGCTGATGGGGAATGTGTTGCTGTCGATGCAGTGGTATGGCCTTTTCCGGACCTGGCTTAATTGAATCAACCTCCAAATCGATTGTGTGGGTCTTCACTGCTGCTCAATCTATCTGGATAGATCGATATGATGGCAGGAAATTCGCCGCCGTCAGTGAAGACCTTCTCGCAGTGAGGGGTGCTGATGCTGATGAGCTGGAGGAAAATCAGGTCCCCCTTCCCTCCATGTTGTACAGCTCACCAAGTGTGTGACCTGACACAAAGAAGAGTCTTTTTGAAATTGTCTCTTAATTAAGATCTTAATTTTTAACTTTCCACCTCGGTATTGCAGCATTTGAAATGCCTGAGGTGGTTGGATAGAGACATTTGACTCAAATTCCCATCAGAAAGGATGGAAGTGGGACGTGAAATAAAGAGCAACATTTTGACCTCGTCTTCAGTTCAATAATGCTTTCTCCTTTTTGAACTGGTTAATCACAACTAAAGATGTATACATTTATTCCTATATTTTTCCACTTAAGTGGTTTAGGTCTTCCTCCTGGAAAGTCTCTGTATTCCAACAACTATTTAAACATATGCTTAATTTGTAGCCGTTGTCTAAGTCCCAAGATTTCAAAGGGATTTAAGCATGTGTGTTTATTTCTCTGACTAATGAAACCTTTTAACCAATTTAGAAATAATAATAATAAAAAAAGCCATGTGAGGAGGTATGGGAAGCCCACAGGCATGAATTTCTAGCTTAGTGGTTCAATGCCGAATTACCTTGGAAAAAATCCAAACAGTTGTTTTACTCAATGTGTTCTCATTTAGGATTACACGGATTGGCTTTGGCTAACCTTGCACTCAACTCCTCATTTTTTTCATGGAAATAGAAGTTGTTATATATTTTGTCCACCAGCCATAAGATCCAACCCCATAAACAGAAAAAGGATCTCAAATGTAACTCTGTTTGCAGATTCAACAGCCATATCAATCGGTAACTGTATGGTTAAAAGCATTTGAGAAATTGTGATCTTTGTGAGTCTTGTATAGCTGTTTAAAACTAGGAGACCAAGGAGATGGGCATGATAATAAATGGTGCATGTCAGTCAAAGGCAAGTTGTTAGCTGTAGTTTGATTCTATCTTTGTGATGTTTGGAGGTACCTGGAGATCATGCTGCACTTAATCAGATCTATAATTCACAGTGAAAGTCAAGTGGTTTAAGGAAGATACATTAAACAGCTCTGTTTCTCTTCATTAATTATGGGCTTACACACTCCATATGGCAAATAGTAGCTAAACGAATGTTGTCTGTGAGTGTATAGCCTGCATCCTTCCAATATATTAAAGGGTTCCTGATGCTTTCTGAATAAATGTCATCAACGTATTTTAATTCAAGTGACCTCCAGCTGTGAAAATGATCCCATGTGGTTGAAAAGACAAATTAACACCAGTTTGTGTCTAGGTTCCCTAATTAACTGATCTATATTGTTGATGCAGGAGAAAGGAGTAAATTGCAGTATTCTTGACACTTTCCTCAGTTCCTTGTTCGCTGCTCTTTTAGTTCTGATTAGTTAAGGGGACTTGAATCTTCAGCTTGTTACAAGCACCAGGGTTGCCAGCAAAATTACACTGGAAATCTTGTACAAGGGGCATTTGATTGAATCTACGGCTAAAGAGAAGTGGGCTAAATGCATGTGAATTGTAGGTGGAGATCAGAGGTGTTTGTGTGGGTTAGATGGGAGACTGAGAATGAGCAATGCACAATTGTTGCAATCAAAGTAGAAACTAATGTGATACCATAAGAACTTTAAAAAGCCCTGAAGGGGAGAGGAATCAACTAGATTTAAATTTCTCACAGCAAAATCATCTGCAAGTGCCAGGATAATTCTGTGGCAGTCTATACAGTCCCATGTCAGGAACCAACCTAGCTAATTGTTATGGAAAATGAAGGCCAACACACTGTGTTCAGTGCAAGACCTTTTCTTATTGGATTGCCAGATGATGCAATGTATGCATTCCTGTTTGCTACTAACAGTAAAGTTGATGTGAAAGTCCCGCAGAACTGTAATTTTAATGAATTTAGTCCAAGAATGATGAAAAGAAAATACAGAAATTAATTCTATAAAATGACCGGATTCCTGCAAGTGAAAAGAAAACTCTTTGGGAAACCTGGCAGCAAATGTAGAAGGGAGCTGTGATGCCCCCTTCCCAGAATCTGGTACAGTGTGCTACTGTGAACCCTGTTCTCCGTTCCTGAACCCTGACTTGCCCTGCTATGCCAGGTGACCTCTCACTCCTGAGTCAGTCCACACCAGCCTCCTGTGTGTAATCAGTCCCGGGAAGTGATTGTGCGCCCTCTGGCCACTCAAAAGATGGTCTCCAAGCAAGCACCCCCAGCCCCCAGACACCACACCAGGAATTTTCATCCTACAGGGATTGGGACCCTTCCCCAATCACCCTCATAGACCCTTGTCCATCCATTTGACATTGAAATGGAGATGCCCAGCCTCTATGATTTATATTCTCTAAAGTACACACAGCTTTAAATAAAACAAACATTAGTTTATTGATTAGAATATGATTTTAAATGAGTATATAGAAAATAAATGCTCAATCATTTAATAAAAGAGTCAGTAGTCACCATAAGCAAATAAAAGATATGAACACATGCTAATCCTATAACATATTCCAAGATTACTCTTTAATCTATTCTCCTCATTCTTACCCACAAGACTGACTGTTGCTGGTATTCAGTCAGCCTTGGCCCCCCAGGCCATGTGGATAGGCCCTGTCTCTTGGAGTTGCTCCGAAGATGTTTTTTCTCTGGCCAAAGCCAAACGCTTCTCCCCCCTTCAAATTGTCTGCATTTCTTTTCAATTCCCCCGTACTCCCCCTTCTTTCTCCTGGTCTACGGTGATTTCCTTTTTTCTACCTAAGCCAGGGAGCTCAATTTGCATTGTCTTTGTCATGTAACTCGCCAGCCTCTGTGCTAAAGATAGTCCTGAGTATCTGAGCTATGTAGCATGCTTCACATCTATACACATACATGATGCTGCAGGAAACACCATAACAATATGGGAGAGCATTTACAAGGGAACCTTGCATGGCATAACTGGCATCAAATCATTCAATTACAGTGCAAAAGTGAAGAGAAAAATTACACACATTGTGCATCACATGACAGGAGTGCTCTTAAAAAATCAGGTCTGGGTCCTCAAAGGAGCTTTGGCTTTGAGATGGTGAGATAACTTTCATTTGTGAAGTGAGCAGTATTTGAATTTGAACCTGAAAAGCAAATGCATTATCTCACTCTGTCAGTGTGGACCTACCTACCTAAACAAAGAGGTTCTTTCCTTGGGACTTCTTCTAACCATTGCCCTGAAAAATACAAGGTATACAGGTTATAGTGAACTCGATGATAAGACTTCTTACAATATATATATATGATGGTTGACAGTGCTTATTTATTTTTTAAGAACTTCGAGCTTAAGACTACATATTTATTTTTGTTCTGTACATCCGGTGTCCTGGATCATGGCTGGGGCTGGGAAGCACATCCATAATATAAATAATGCATAATCTAAATCAATAAAACAAACTGGCAGGTGAATGCAGAATGAAAAATGCTGTGCTAAAATGTCATTAAAAGTGAAAGTGCCCCTTATAAGGCCTTGTCCCTCTGGGAGTGTGGGTACCCTATCTCCTTGCAGACCCTTAGTTACTGTTATAGTAATTTAGAAGGAACATATAAGCCTGAAACTGCTTAGCTTTTAACAAGGGTTAATGCTGAGATCTTAACAAGAGACCTTAGCCATCTCAGTACCATGGCAAATGCTAGCCTTTTAAACCTCTTATTAAAAATACGGAAGAGAAGGAAACATAGCTGAAGAAGGCTTTTCTTTTAACAACATCCCTTTTTCTCTTATGTCTACACTTGCAAGTTAGTTCGAATTAAGGAAGCTTAAGTCGAACTAACTTAAGCCTTGGTCACACTAGGCTTTCATTAGTTCGAATTAAGGGCTTCCTTAATTCAAACTAATAAATTTGATTATACCTTTTGAATTAACCCTTAATTCGAATTAGTTAGTTCGAATTAAATCAATGTGGCCATATTAGTTTGAACTAACTGCTTAGTTCGAACTAACCAGCACATTGAACTTAATGCAACTGACTAATTCGAACTAAGCAAGTGCCATGCATGGCACTTGCTTAGTTTGAACTAAAATTCCAGGGGGCCATGCTACTTCGAATTAATTTGAACTAACTTTGGTAAGTGTAGACATAGCCTTTGCCTGGAGAGAATATTTAAAAGGACTCTCCATTCCTCATCTTCTTCTTCACATTTTTAGTGGTATTAAAGATGGCAATAATTATCCTGTGTGGGGGAGGGGAAGGAAATTGCGATGGCCTTGAGCTGCTGCTATTAAAGTTCAGTCCTGTTTTGTAAAAGGCCCAAGAAGACAGATACCGTCAAAAGGAAGAGAGAAAAGAACAGCTAAGAGAGAAAAATTAAACATCTTTCTGTGGGGTTGAGTCTCACATGCCACCTCCTTGCTGGGAAAAACAAAAACATGGCATGGCACATGGTTTTATTAGCCTCTCTGGAAAACTTGACCCAGCATTGTGCTGTCATTTGGCTTTTAGCTGCTGCTTTCCAGTCACAGACTTACAGCAGTGTTGCAAAATACTAAGCCAGACTCTCATTAAAGGAAAAAAGTTGAGGGATAGGAAAGAGAAGAAATAAGGTGGTGAAAAGAAGAGAATAGACCTGGGGAAAACAGTCTTACAGTCTCATGGTGGCTGGAATCCAGCAGAAGCTGGAGGAGATGGTGGTGCTACCTGGGTCTCCAGTCTGGTTAGCACATCTAAGGATCAGACTGATGAAGGCCCAATCATCTTACAGTAGATCTGGGGTCCCAGAACACAGTCGGGGAGACAGTCATGATGCAGAGACTTGCTCCTTTCTAGTTTTGCAGCTGTCTGCTAGCAGCTTTCCACACCTCTCTGTATTTTCCCCACAAAGAAGTCTTTTAAGGACCCTGTGACAGGCTGCTCCCCAAATCCAGTCTGGTGTGCCGCTATGACCCCTCGAACCTTACTCCTGAACCCCAATTCACCCTGCTGGGTGACCACTAACTCCTGAGTCAGTCCACACCAGCCACCAGCATGCAATTGGTCCCAGGCAGTGGGTGTAAATCCACTAGCCACACAAGCGTTGGTCCTCAAGCAAGCACACCCAGCCCCAGACACTACACTGGGAGCCACTACCTCACAGGGATTGGGACCCACTCCCAATCACCTTAGTCTCAAATCCGTCCACTTAACAAAGAAGTGGATTGTGCTCAGCCTTCCACATCCACACCTTCTAAAGATCTCACAGCTTTAGATAAAACAAATACTAGTTTATTTATCAGAGTACGATTTCAAGTGAGAACATGGCCAATCAAGGCAGAAACATACTGTAAATGAGTCAGGATTGACCACTATCAAATAAAAGGTATAAACTGCATACTAATCTAACATCTCTACCTAAACTGACCTCTTAGTCCAAGATTATGCACAAGGTGTTTGGCTGTTCGATGTTTTACAGCCATTCTCTGCCTGTTCCCAGGCAGGGCCCAGATCTTGCTTGAAGTTGGTTGCAAGATGGTGTCTCCCAGGCCAGAACCTGCAGCTACTCTCCCCCAGACAGTGTCTGTGTCCTTGTTTTATGCTGCAGGTGCACAGGGCTCCAAGCCAACACTCTCCTGTCCCCAGTGTCCCTAATGGCATGTTGTCCTCCCTAAATGTGCTCCACTTCAATTAACTTCTTCAGATTTTTGGAACTTCTCAAGGTCGGTTATTGTTGTGAGCAGAGGAGGCCTATAATAGATAGAATGGATATTGAGTGGGAAGACGCATCTTAAATCCTTAAGGGCCCTGTGAGAGGCAAGATGGAATATAACTGCCCACCTCAATGGGTCTGGACCTATGACCGCAAGATTGACAGAGAATTTGTTTCATATTTCCTAAGGGCCCAGGTTGGGGAACCCCTAATTCTTCCTGCAGAGTGCTGATTCCCTGGAGCTGTCCTAAAGTGAATAATTGATCACCAGGGGAGATGATCTCTTCACTATCTGGGCCCACATCAGCTGAAGTAAACAAGAAACAGATTAGAAAATGTCTTTGAATGGGAACTGTCTAAACAAGGGACCAATGCAATGGTAGTGGTTTCACGCCTCTTCTATAGAATCCCTACTGTCCAATTAATTTTCTCATGGAAGAAAATGCATAGGGACATTCTCAATTAAGAAAGAATTGACAGTCAGAAATGAAAATTGCAGTTGGATAATGATTGCATTAATACACAGCGTCATCTTTTGGGCAGCACAGGGTCAAGTGGTAATGGAGTTATTGTTTATCTGCCAGGGATTAGCATGATTTGTCTGCCTCCATTATAAATTATGATTCACATGTTGCTGAACCCTTGGTCCTCTGCATGGTTTCATGCTAATCTTGTGGTGTAACTGACAGCGTTGAGAACAAGAACCAAACTCACTAATGCAGGTGGTGGGAATTTGTGCCCAAAGCTGAGTCAGCAAGGGAAGGGGATGGATAGAGTAAACACAGCCTGTACCTTTGTCTCACATGAACTGATAGGAATGAAATTGGAAATTGCTCCATTAAGTCTGGGCCAGATTTTGGCTTTGTCACAAGCCTTGACTATGGGGCAGGATATAACAGTGCTGGGCTGGAAGCAGACTCTGGCTCAGTCACAGTGTACCTCCTGGTTTCCCCTTGTTCTAGGGGGAATATACCCTGTGCTCACTCAGTTTCTGGAGCAGGATATATTTTGCTGCATGATGGCACACTTCCCATTCCTTTCTGGACATCTGGACAGCAAGGGTAGTGGTAGTTCTGCAGCTATAGCTTTCCCACAGTGAGGCTACCCAGGATACCTGTTATGTACATGGGGGTCACTGTAGTTATGTACATAGGGGAATATACTCATCAGCAGGGTGCTCTTACTACCTGTGAGCTGTTCTCCACAAAAGAAGGAATTTGCTTGAAGTTCCATTCAGCTTTCTCCTTTCTACCAGTCAGTTGTCTGTAAGTTTGCTGTTCCTGATGAAACAAAGTAAAAGACTTCATTGTGACTGCTGACTGAGTGATTACATGAGTTCCTCACCTCACAACACCACCCAATTTTTCTAGCAATGAGGTTGGGATCCTGTTGGAGATTAGACAAGCAGCTGGATTCTGGGACCACCCCAGAAGAATTGTGATCTCAAAAATGATCAGAAAGCATTTGTGTTTGAAGAAGCCATCTCAGAATCTGAACCAATGTGGTTTGTGTGCAACATGAAATGGCCATACTGGGAAATATTGAGTACTCTGAAGTAAGTCAATCTGAGTCATGACATTCTTATTCAGAATGACTTTATCTTGAAACAAATAAAATTGATGAACCTGAACAAAACCTGGCTATTCACATGACAGTCTGTGGGGCTGAGACATTTGATGTTCAGATATCAGTTGCACCGACTTTGCACAAGACCAAGAAATAGAATGAAATCATAGCTTTGCTGAAGGCACATCTCTCACCTCTCCCATCTGTCATTTGGGGAGTTTATTTTAGTTTCATAAATGAAATTAATGAGCCGATAAGGGCACTGTCACCTATACTGCCGAGCTGCATTGCACTGCCAAACGTAGTTTTGGTCACTTTCTCAATGACATGCTGCAATATCACCTTGTTTGTGGTGTTCAGAAAAGAGCGCTTCAACGTGGTCTCTGTGCTGAGTTGAATTTGACATTCACCGTCATTTATTCCTTGGTCACCAAAACAGCATCACTTTAGAAGGAATTTGTGTCTGAGGAGCCAACATAAGTTTTGTCTGTCATTGTCAGAAAGATGCACAACATTGACCAATCAGGGGAACAACAGGAACTCGCATTATCTTTGGGCCAGACTTGCATGTGAACATCTGCTTAGACTGTAGAGGGCAGCATCAGTGTTCTGCTTACAGAGTCAAATACACTGCATGCCGTTCCTGCCCCTCCCCCCCCCCCCAAATCACATTGAGCAAGTCTGCTGATCAAACGTCAAGGGTGTGAAGCAAAAGGACTACGACAAGCACTTTCATCTTGAAGCATCACACAAACCTGACACTTCCTTCAAGAACAATGTAAAGAAGCTTTATAACATCCAAACTGTTCGCATCAAGGAATCTCGAGGTTCTGAAAAATTTTGAATGGTTTTTACCAATGACTGTGAATGCAAAATGGAAATTGGAGAGTCAATTGTCAATGAAGACTTTTTTTTTTTTTTTTTAAACATCGGCTTCCTAAATTATCAAGTCTGGCATGCAGCATTAGAGACCACAATGGACAAAATATAACAGGGTCAGAAGGCTTTCTGTTATGGCTTTTCCTGTGCAAGAGTGCTTCTTATCACCATAAAAGGCCAATGCAAAAATCTTTTAGATGAGAACTGGTACACACTGTTGGGAATTAGCATCCATGCCATCAGTGAGGCGCATCGAAGGAAGATCACTGATGAATTTCTTCATCTGTTTACTGAAGAATTAGGGGCTTATATAGGACAAACAGTGTGATTCATCAGGATTCAACAGTTGTCAATCTATATGAAGGTCAGTAATGTACCATTTACCACATATGTGAAGACTGACACAAAACTATAGCATCTTGTTGCACAGGGAATCCTTGAGCCGGTTACACATACAAAATGGGTTATGTCAATCATACCTGTACTGAAGACAAATGGTGTGAAAATCTGTAGAGTTCAGTTCACTTTGAACAAGGCATTCAAATATGCCTGCTGTTAACCAATTGTTTACTATTTTTTCTGCAAGAAAAGTCTCTGCAAAACTTGACCTTCCCCAAGTGCATTGACACCTGATTGCTGATGAAGATGTGTCAGATGGTTATCACTCATTAAGAAGCATTTTGAGTCAAGCATCCCCAGATTGGCATTTCCATTACACAGGGAATTTTCCAATGCTTCATGGAAAGTCCGCCTCCCAGAATTCCAGGTTCTGTACTATATTTTCATGACAGCCTGATTAACCGAGGATGAACTTTCCAAGGAACTTCAAGAAGTCTTGTGCTGATTGAAGAATTCAGGCATTCAAGTCAAGAAGGAAGAACAGGAAATTGGAACTACAGGTATCTCTTCTTGGTCTGTCACAACAAAGCATCTGATATCCAATCAACACAAAACAAGAAATGGACAATCCATGTTTCCCCGACCCAAAATTCAAACAGGTACTTCAAATGTTTCTTGGGTTGGTCAACTTCTACTTCTGTTTTCTGCCAAAAAGGCAACATTCACCAAACCTCCTAATCCCTTCTTGACCAGGGAGTTCCATGGAAATGAACTTGCCAGCATGCAGATGCTTTTGAGAATGTCAAGAAGTTACTGACATCTGACTCTATTCTCATCCAGTATAATGAACAGAAGCCACTAATCATTTCCTGTAGTGCATCATTTTATGGTGTCAGACCCATTCTCAGACATCTTACAAGATGGAACTGGGGCACCTATTGCCTACTAATCAAGAACCTTAACATCCACAAAGCAAAACTATGTACAAATTGATAAAGAAACACATCTAACATTCTTGCTATCAAAAAATCCCATAATTAGATCTATGGCTGTGCATTTGAGATTTGTTTTGACCACAAACCACTTCTAGGATTTGTCCCCAAAATTAAGCTGACACCTCCAGTCATATCACCATGAATGCACTGAAGGAATGTCAGGTTAAGTGCTTAACAGTACACACTTTTCTACAGTCTAGGAAAATTATTCCCAGTGCCAATGTATTGAGACAAATGACATTGTTGCTTCTCCAGCTAAAGTTTTGATGTTCGGAATCATTACCTGACCACCCTCTTAAGGCAGATCAGGTCACAAAAATGACGTCTAGGGATCTGATATTGCCATATGTTCCTAACTGGCTGTGGAGAGGATGGCTAGCTGGGAAACTGACTGTGGAATTCAAACAATTTTTAAACCGCCAACATGATCTTTCCCCCCATAAAGGATACCTCTAATGGGAACAGTGCATCGCTGTTCCTTAAAGAATTTGCTGAATCATCTTAGCTACGTTTCATGAAGAACACCCAGGAATTGTGTGCACAAAAGCATTAGCCAGCAGTTATGTTTGGAGGCCTGGAAGGAATCCATGCCAAGATAGAAAGAATTGTAAATGAATATAGTACATGCCAAACTACTTGACATAAGGCACCCAAAAGCCCAATGTTTCCCTGGGCAGTGACCAAGAAACCATGGTTAGAAATCCATATTCATTTTTGTTGTGCCATTTCTGATTGTAGTAGACTCTCTCAAAGCGGCTCAAAGTGATCTTGGTTTCATCAGAAATGTCTATGGCAATGATCATGCTCTGTGTTCACTGTTAGTGACTCATGGATTACCAGATACTATTGTCTAATTATGGAACTGCTTTTACCTATGAATTCAAGGACTTTGCCAAAACTAACCTCATATGAGCTGGGACCATTGTGCCATGCCATCCTCGCAAAAACTGTCAGGCTGAACAGACAACTAAAGAAGCTATAACCAAAATTATTGAGTGTAGGAAACATAGGAAGGAGAGCAAGAGACTACTTGGCTTGACCAGGAAATCATCAGTGATCTAAAAATAAAAAAAGAGTCCTACAAAAATGGAAACAAAGTCATATTACGATGGAGGAATATAAGCAAATAACTCATGTAGGAATAAAATGAGAAAGGCCAAGGCACAAACTAGCTAGAGATGAAGGGTAATAAGCAGGAGCCACTGCCAGCTGCCACTGGGCCCACCGGGCACGAACCCTGGGCATCTCTGGCCCTGCCTTGAGTATTTTGGCAGCAACAGGGGCTGGATCAGGCCGAGGGCTGGCAGTGAGAGGGGCCGGATTGAGGTAGGGAGCATAGGTCTGGGCCCCGAATATTTTGGGGGGCAGTGATGCCCCTGGTAATAAGAAACCATTATACAAATCCATTAGAAGCAAGAGGAAGTCCAAGGGTAGGCTCATTGCTCAGTGAGTGTGTGGAGGGAAGTGGGAGGACAGAAAATATGGAAGTGGCAGAACTGCTAAATTACTCTTTTGTTTGTTTTCACCAAAAAGGTTAGAAGTAATTGGACATTTAACATAGGTAATCTAGTGATAATGAAAGAACAAATTTTAAAATTACTTACACAAGATGTGCTTTCAAGTCACTGGGGCCTGATGAAATACATCCTAGAATTCTAAAGGAACTGACTGAAGAGATATCTGAGCTATTAGCAAGTTTCTTCAAAAGTCATGGAGGATGGCAGAGATTGTAGAGGACTGGAAAATGGGTCTGGTTTTGTTCAATATCTTTACTGATGATTTAGATAATGGCATAGAGAGGACACTTACAAAATTTGTGGGTGATAGTAAACTTGGAGGGATTACAAGTGCTTTGAAGGATAGGATTAAAATTCAAAATAATCTGGTTAAACTGGAGAAATGGTCAGAAGTAAATAGGAGGAAATTTGATCAGATGGGACATTTTATATTTCTCTAAGTGCAGTAATCTAGTTGCATGCATACAAAATAGGATGTGACTTCCTAGAAAAAAGCATTGCAGGAAGGGATCGGAGATCATAGATGATGACAAGCTAATGTGTCAATATCCAGAGGGGTAGCCATGTTAGTCTGTGTACAAAAACAACAAAGTAGTTAGGAGCCCACGAAAGCTTATGCCCAAAGAAATTTGTTCATCTTTAAGGTGCCACAGATCTCTCATTTAAGCTAATGTGTTCCACTGTTGCAAAAAAAGCACATATTCTGGGATATATTAGCAGGACTGTTATAAGCAAGAGATGAGAAATAATTCTTTCGCTTTACTCTACACCTCTGAAGGGTATGCAAGAACCCCCCACCCCCTTCTGCCTTAAATGGGAGGGATCAGGGCTGGATTATCAAAGGGACATTAGGGGCTTAAGCCACAGGCCCCAGCCAAAAAGGGGGCCTTGGGCTCTAGCCCCTAAAACCCCTCTGAAAATGTAGCACCTGCCTGCTTCAGTGCTGGCAGGGCAACAGTGCTCCTTCCCTGCCAGCTCTGGGAGGGGGTGCAGGGCCCTGGACCCAGAGATGCCAAGCCCAGGCTCTGCGCTCCACCCCACTCCGCCCCTGGGCCAGCTGGCCCACCTCCGAGAGTAGAGTAGGGCCGGTCAGCCCCTGTTCACTCCGCCGGGGGCGGGGTGGAGGGGGAGCCGGATGGCTTGCGGCAGGTCTCTCACTGCTCCATGCCACACACCAGCTGCCTCCCCCGCACCCTGCAGCCTGGCCAGAGCGGGGCCAGGGCAGGCCAGGAATGCCTCTGGTCCAGCCCTCACCCCCCCCAGCATTGGGGGTGGCCCTGTGGTCGGCAGGGTCAGGGAGGGGGCGCATGGTGGGGGGCATCCCAGGGCTCCAGGGCTAGTTAATTTGGCCCTGCAGGGGAATGCTTGGAGACATACATTGTAAGTCCTACACAAGCGGTGCTCTACTATAGACTCCTTGCTCATGTCTTCCCTAGGCCTCCTTGCATGAACAAGTATTCTTAATACTCCAGTTTACAAGGTCATCCAGATCTTTCTGTATGATATTCTGATCCTTCTCTGTATTGGCAGTACCTCCCAACTTGGTATCATCCGCAAACTTAATTAGCACATTCCCACTTTTTAGCACATTCCCAAGGTCAGTAACAAAAAGCCAACTCAGCACTATTCCAGTTGCTGGGGTGGTCTTTATAGAGCCGCTCGGTCAATTGGGAAGCTAGACCTGATCAGTCAATCAGGAAGGAAGATCTGATGGTGGCAATTTTGCCATTGTCAGTGAAGAATAGGTCTCAGGTGCTTATGAAGTGAGGTGACAGCTGAGGGGCTGCGTTGCAAATCACAGTGGCCCCTAGGGTGCAACTACACTTACAAATTAAGTCGACTTAATTTAATATGCGTCTACACTACAACTTCCTTAAATCAACTTAAGCTGCCGCTTAACTCGATTTAAGGACATTTAAAGACGACTTTATAAAACCTAGTTTAAAGTCGACTATTGGCTAAGTTGACTTTATAAAGTCAACTTAGGGCTAATCTGCATCCACACTGTCTAAGTTGACTTTAAGTCGACTTAAAGGGC
Organism: Pelusios castaneus; assembly: GCA_007922175.1. NCBI lineage: Eukaryota > Metazoa > Chordata > Testudines > Pelomedusidae > Pelusios > Pelusios castaneus. The sequence continues at coordinate 1,590,580 of ML686112.1, forward strand.
TCCAGGGCTCCCCCACTGCCCTCCCTGCCAGGGTGGCTGGCACAACCAGAGCCTGGCGTGCCCACCCACAGGGCAGGACACAGCCCTGCCCACCCCGATTCTATACCCTGCCACTGTCCCTGTCCTGCTCAGCCCCCATTGTCCCCCTGGCACTTTGGAAGGGGTGCTCCCCATGCCATAATGGAGCGGTCCCAGGTCCACCTACCCCCTAGAAGTCGACGTAGACGTCCAGTGTGGACACTCTAAGTTGATTTGGCAAGGTCCCCTTGAAGTCGACTTAATTTTTGAGTGTGGAAATGCTAAGTCAACTTATTTGGCCAAGTGTAGACATAGCCCTAGAGAGGATGATGAGCAATTAAGCATCTTTAAGGATCTGGGACTCAGTGACTTCCCCATGGAGTCAGTGGCAAAACTAGCAATTGAACTGGGATTTCTGGGGCTGGCACCTTACCCATGGGGTGGGCTTCCACTCTATACTGGGCAGCACACACAGCATTCTAGGTACTGACCCCACAACATGAGAGTGGAGAGACAGACCCTTTCTATTCCTAAGTGCGGGGAAAACAATCGGGAGCCATGAATATTTTCTCACAGGAAGCCTAGGTCTGGGAGAAAGCACAAGGCCAAGTTAGCTCTGCCATCCTATGTTGCAACCTGCCACTGGATTAGGTATGGATTGGACACTGATGACCAATGGAAATGAGGGATCAGAGCCCAGTACAAGAATGTGGCCCTGCACTGTGTAGGGGAGGCTGCACCCAGACAGCTCAGGGGTCTGTCTTTTTGTTTGCCTTTGGTAACATTTGTAGAACTTATGGTGCCAATAACCTCTCATTGCCTTGGTGTGTACTTGAAAGACTCTGTGCTGAGACAGCATCCCTTGCGCTCCTTCGAGTGCCTGCACACCAACTGGTTTTCTGGGTTAAATGCCATTACCTCCACTCCAGCCTGCCACCTCTGGCTAGAAGCAAGAAGACACATTAATTTTGTGTGAACAATTGCTTCTCTGGGATCTCCATCTGGATTTGCAAACCCAAATGTCTTGGTTCCCTCAGTTCTGACTCATTAAGCATCAGCTCTGGGAATTCTGCATGTTTGTTAAAGCAAACCTCCACATCTTATTTCCTGCACGCAGCAGCGTCCAAATGCCAGGACATTTCTTTAGCTCTGAAGGAGGCTTATTTTGACCATAGCTATCATTCTGAGTTGATGAAAGATGCTTGCCTAGTGGCTAGAGAACTGCCTGGGATGTCAGGAGACCAGGCTCTACTGGCTAATCTTGGACAAGTCACGTCACTGATCTCTGCCTCAGTTTCCCATTTTGTAAAATAGAGCTAATGATACCAACTTCCTTTGTAGCTCTACTCTAGGTTCCTTTAAACTCTACTGATGAAAAGTGTTATATGAGCTAGATGATGCTCATCTGCCCTTTTGAAATCCATTGTCAGAACTAACTATTGGCTTGTTTGATCATAAGATTCAGGTTTTTTTGGAAGCTGTCAACTGACATTTGTTTTCTGTTGAAGATGACTTATTTCTCTCAATGATTTATTGTTGAACTATGGAAAAAGAAAATCTTCTAAGAGGTATAAAAACTTTTCTGAGCTTGGCATGCTCGAACAAACCAAAAGGAAAAGGTTGATTCTAGGCAGGAGGTGAAGAAATATGTGCAAGGGGAGAGAAGATACTGGGTCAAATCTATGTGTGGTGTAAATTAATGTAGTTACTTCAAAATCAGGAGATTTTTACACACACACCGGGGGGGGGGGGGATGGGAGGGGAGGTGTTTGTACCTACTAGCAGAAGCAGCTTTAGCCTATCTGGGGCCCTAGACAAAGATCTCTTGGGGGACCCCCTATAGGGATGCCTGGCACTGGCTCTGCTCCCCCATTGGCCTCAGTGTCCCATCTGGGACCCCAAACCCCCCCTACACAGCCCCACCCCTCCCCGCAGCTCCAGCGCTCCTCCAGGGTCCCCCATGGCCCCAGATCCTTGCAGCTGGCCCTCTCTGCCCCACTGGTGCTCTGGCCAACACACCCCTGTGACCGCAATGCCTTCGGTCTCCACCTGTGGCCCCAGTTCTCCTTCCAGGGCCCTCACAGTCCTGGATCCCTGCGGCTGGCCCCCTCCACAGTCCCAGCACCCTGCTGGGGGCCCTGAAAACACCCGGGGCCTTGGTTCTTCATGGCCCAACTACTCTCAGCTCTGGCACCATTTCAGGGGCCCCAAAACTGGACCTGGTGCCCTGCTGGGGGCCCCAACACCACCACTGAGAAAGGCAAGGGGCATGACAGAAAAGCAGAGCTGGGCCTCTAGGCTGGCCCACCCCATCCCCAGGGGTGGAGCAGCCGACTGGCTCAGGGACGGGTCAGAAACGTTAAGCCTGGCCTCTGAACCAGCCTGTCCGGCCTGCCTCCCTCTCCCACCCCCCGCCAGGGCTGGGCCCAATGTTCCCTCTAAGGTTTGGCGGCTTGTGTGCAAAATTTTCAAGCTGTGTGCAAAACTTTTTCTGAATAAAATTTTTGTGTAAACTCACATGACAGAAAATATAGGCATTAATTGAAGTTAAAGTAATTGTAAATAGAATTAATTAATTGTGTTTAATTGAATTTGAATGAATTTTGAATTGAAATTTAATTTTTAGAAAGGTTTTTATTTAAAATTAATTTTTTAAAAGTTTTTTTTTAGAAAGAAAGAAAGAAAGAAAGAAAGAAAGAAAGAAAGAAAGAAAGAGAAAGGAAGGAAGGAAGCAAAGAGAGAGAGAAAGAAGGAAAGAAGAGGAAACAGGAAGAGAAAGAAGGAGGAAGGAAGGAAGAGGAAAGAAAGAAAGAAAAAAGAAGGAAGAGAAGAAAGAGGAAGGAAAGAAGAGAAAGAAAAAAAGGAAGACAAATAAGGAAAAAAGAGAAAGAAGGAAGAGAAAGAGAGGAAGAAAGAAAAAATAAGGTAGGCAAAGAAGAGAAAGAAGGAAGAGAAAGAAAGAGAGAAGCCAAGGCCGCTGGCGGGGGAGGACCCTACCGCGGCCCTGGGAAGCCGCCAGTGGGGCGGAGCAGACCCCAGCCCCGGAGGCTGATCCCAGCCCCGTGCTGGGATGCCGAGGCCGTTGGATGAGCCGGGCCCCGGGCCGGGAAGTCGAGGCGGTTGGCAGGTGGGAGCCCGGGAGCCCGCCGAGGCCGCAGTCACCCCGCTGCCCCGGCTGCGTGGGGCAGGCAGGCAGGCCCACGCACCTGAGCCGAGCCTGAGCCTGCCTGTCCCGCCCTGGGGGCGGGGAGGGCCAGCCCAGAGGCCAGGTGCAGGCCGGGTCTGCCGCGGCAAAGCCGCAGCCCCGGGGGTCTGGAGGGAGCGGCGGGGGCTGCCGGGCTGCACAGGGGGTGCGACGGCCGCTGCGCGGCCACGCACCCGTGCAGCTTAGAGGGAACACTGGCTGGGCCCCCCGCAAGCTTGCCCCCTCACAGGACTGCCTCCCCCCCACCGGCCGGGCTCTGCCCCTGGCCCCCTGCCATGTGTTCCACAGAGCAGGAGGCAGACGTGGCTTTTGGAGAAGGTGTGGGCGAAGGGGCCCCTTACTGTTCCAGGCCCTAGGTGGCGGCCTACTTTGCCTACTCCAAAAGCTGCCTTTGCCTACTAGGCAGATCTGTGATGTATCTTTTGGGTGAAGGGGAAGAGAAATACAGAACATGTGAGACAGACTGCCCAGTCCTTTTTCTGCTCAGCTATCAGCATAGGCCATATTTATTACGAGAAAATTGAAATACTATTGATTTTTCTTTTGATACAATATATTTCAAGCTTGACATTTGAACATAAAACTCTGTAGTCCAAAATGTAATCATTTACTCCTAGAGAAATACATTTTAGAGCAGTGAAATAGTTGGTGATTGTAAAAAAGGGTGCAGCAATTCCCATGCTCCATCTCCATCTAGTCACCCATTGTAAGATGACAGCAGACTTGCCTGTATCTCTGGCCAGTGTCTGTTTTAGACAACTCTGTAACACCAGGGCAACTGATGTTTCTCAAGTAATGGGGAGCATTGAATTCAAGGTGCAATAAGGGCAAGATTCCACCATTCCAAATGGAAAAGATAATCCCTTATTAAAGGAAGTTATAATCTAAGGACCCAATTCTGGACCCTTACTCATTTTGAGCAGCATCATACTCCACAAGTGATTCCCCCCAACTTCAGTTTGTTGAGTCAGGCGCTCCTTGCTAAGAGCTAATGTAAAGAGTTGCACAGATGAAGTCAACTAGGGTATGTCTGCACTAGCAATTTAGGTCGACTTAAGGACACTTAAGTCGACCTAAATTACTCCATGTCTACACCTGACTTTCCTTAAGTTGACTTAAGAAATTCCATTAATTTCCTTAATGAAAGCTTCAGTCAACTTAATAACAATCACCCATTAGGTCGACATAAGCCTTAAGTCAACTCCTTAAGTTGACTTAAGGATGGTGTGGATGGGGAGTAATCCTTAAGTCGACTTTATTAAGTTGACTTAACAAAGTGGACTTAATAAGGTCAACTTTAAGTCCAGGGTCTCTGGTGTGTAACTAAGTAACTTAGAAGTGCAGTGGGGGAGGAGTGTTTGGGGGTTGTTGTGGCTTCCATTCCTGGGGGGATGTAGTGGGGGTGCCGGCTGCCCAATGTAGGGTGTGTTGGGGGTTTATGGTGGAATCGGGAGCCTGGCATAGGGTTTGGATGGCATGTGCCAGCCCTTTCTGCCTCACCTTCATGCGGTGGAGAAACTGGGAAGGGACAGACTTGGGCTTGCGTGAAAGCCCGGGGGGCAAGTGGGGAATAGCGGCAGGGGGGTTGGAAGTTGGGTGAGCCTGTAGATGGAAGAGGGGGTGGGTTGGGGCCTATGCCCTAGATCTTTTTCCTTTGCAGCAATGCTTCTGCATCCCGCTCCATCCAGAATATCTGAGAAATTCAGCCTTAAAACGCACAGTCCCTATTACCATAGCTGGATTCTCCCTCAAGCTGCCCATCCATGCAGGGGAGGAAGACTTTACCACTTCTACAAGCTATCCAGATCATCGACCTAGCCATATAGGAGTAAACAAGGTTATGTGCCTGCTTCCTTCCTCCATGGAATAGATAGGAGGGGGAGGAGCAGTGGTGTTTTACACCACTAACACCCAGAGCTGTTGAACTAAGTAGGTCAGCACTGGAGAGTAGGAATTTACTGCTGGTGTATCAGCAAAGAAGTCATTGTTACTGTTCTGCATTTGCACCTCTATGGCTATCTCTACACCGGGGAATCAAGGTCAACTTAAAAAAGTCGACTTTAGTAAGTTGACTTTAAGTTGACCTTATTAAGTCCACACTGGACTCTCTAAGTCGACTCGTTCGGTCCAGGGAGAGCCAGACCCACATGGGGCTGGCTCTCCCCGGGGCAGCAAGCCCATGAGCGGTCTGGGGAAGAAGGGAGCGAGGAGCTCCCTTCTGCCCCAGACCACTCGGCTCCCTTCTGCTCGGGACTTCCCAGGTCATGGGCAGAAGGGAACCCTCCTAGCCTGGACCACTTGGGGTGGTGTTTCATAGACTCATCGGGTGCGTCTACACTGGCAAGTTAGGTCAACTTAAGGACGCTTAAATAGGGCTTCCCCTTGACTTTTGCCCAGGGCCCTGGAATCCCTAAGACTACCCCTGGATGGGTGGCAATGCTAGCCAGGCTGAGTACAAGCTACCATGACTACGTTCCTATCTTTAGCACACTAGCTTGATGATAACTAGCGCCAGCATGTCTGTGTGAGCTGGAAATCTCAACCCTAGTTCCAGGTCTAGTTGATGTAGCCCTAGAGAGTTGATGCTTCTGGGGACCCTGCTCTTTGTGGACAGAGTCATGGGTCTTTTATCTTGTACATGGGAGACAGAATGGATCTGGGTTTAACATCTCAGGTGAAGGCTCTTTCTGCCAAAGCCATTAGTAAAGCAAAGGTTTAGATCAAGATTCTTAAATATGAGTAGACATTATGGGTAGCTCTGTTTTCAGACCTGATTTTCCGGATGTGGTTGCACAGTACTTTGTATAGCTCACGTACCTCCCATGCTCCAGGGATCTGAAGTTGCACATCCCAAAAATTAAGGAACCAAAACTGATTCAGTACATTTGAAAGTCTCAGCCTTAAGATTGTAAATATATGCTACAGGGTCAGGACTATGCTGTGTGATCTGGCCTACTGTCTCTCTATGTAGGAACAAATCTGTCTTTGAATGTGTAAGATACCTGGCAAAATGATGGGAGAAATTAGGCAATGGTGTTCGACAACCTTAATAGGGGGAAAAAATGAATAGGCTAACCCTTTGTGCATTAATTATCACACAGACTATTAGGCACTGGAAAATGATGGAATGCAGAAACTGTGATGAATGTATTCTAAATGGCTTTCATTTGGCAGGGTGTTTGCTTCCTGAGTGAAAATCCGTTGCGTGGGCATATCAAATGACCATTCAAAAGCCTCTCTTGAGCTGCAAGCAATCTGCAAAAGGCAACTTTGAAGGATGGCTCTGTCCCTGCTCACACTTCTAACATAAAATAGGCAAAAGCACTTCAGCCTTGCCCAAACTTGACTTCTGCTGAAGCCAGTGAGAGATTTACTGTTAACTTCAATGGAAACCAAGGTAGATCAGCATGGAGTGCTTTTTGAAATCTACCTTTTATGCCCCCAGCTTGATTGCACATGATTGGAAGATTGCAAGGAACTATCTCTGTGTATAGCCCCAATAGTAATGTATCCAGTGGCCCCAGGAAGCATCAGATTGAGATGTAGGTAGGGCTATGTCCTGTGCACTGATGCATGAAGCCTGCCAAGCATGCCTGGGAGAAACAATCTGCACGGTCTAAAGGAATTATGTCTGCTGCAGTCACTGAGGGAGGTCAATGGGAGCTGTTCAGAGTCCAGCACTTTGGAAAATCAGGCCACTTATTTGGGTGCCAAAACTGGGATTTCCAAAGAGACCAAGAGAGTGAGGTGCCCAGTTGCATTTTGGTTTTCATGGGTTTAGCAGTCAGGGCCGTTCCTTGGGGGGAGCGAGACCCAGGGCCAATCACCCTAGATGGGGCCCCTCCCCCTCCCCATGCTGGTGGGGAGTGCAGCGGGCCGGCCCACTCTGCCCCCAGGGACTTCGGTTGCCCCGTAGGGAGGCAGCCCCGGAAACCGAGACCGCCCACCAGGCAGCGGGGAGCCGACACTGCGGCCCCAGGGAGCTGAGACCCCAGCCCCGGCTCCGGGAAGAGGGGGGAGCCGAGGCTGAGGCCGCCTACTGGCGGGGAGCCAGCCCCGGGCGAGGCTGCCTCAGCCCCAGCCTCAGCTGGGACCCCGCCCCTGGGCCTGCCTGCTCCGCCCTGGGGGGCGGGCAACAGGGCCAGTCCAGGGGCCAGGGGAAGCACTCCTGGCCCACCCCACTGCCTTTGGGAAGCACGGCCGTGGGGAGCCATGGCGTGGGCCCTGCACTGCCCTGCTGGGAGCGGGACAGCGCGGGGCCCACCTAACCACGGGGCCCTGGGCGATCATCCCATTCGCCCCCCCC
>ML686112.1:1598118-1642063 GCA_007922175.1 Pelusios castaneus
GGGGGCTGGTGGTTTTTAGCTTTTGTCCTTCATGCAGTGGCATCTTTCATTGCTTACAGTTACAAGCAGGTAGAAGCTAGCTTTTAACTGAAGTCAGAAGTTCAGCAGTGACTTTGCAGCTTACTAAATGAGGGAGGCCTCTGTGATGAAGCTACTATTGTGCCTGATCCAGTCCTCTTTGAAGCTTTTCTTTTGATTTCAGTGATTAGGCCCATGATCCCCAATGTTGCTGCTCACTTAAAAGTAAAGAGGAAGAGACTACTCTCCTCCAGATGCTGCCAGCCCATAGCTAAGGAACCTGCCAACTGATCTGTAATAGCAGTGTGGGGATGAAATGTGCTTAGCTCCTCTAATGAGAAACAAAGGTGCAACACAAATAGCCGGTATAGTCTCCTACATAGTGATGGGAAACTGAAACGCTGTTGTATTATAATTAGATAGTTTCCCCCCGCCCCCCCAGTGCATGAGAAGTCACAGATAAATTCTTCCCCCAACATGATGACAACCAACACTGCATCCAGAAGTCCCTAGTGCAGCGCTGCCTGTAGCCAGCACAATCAGCACATCGTACAATAAATATTTCAGCAGTCTCTCAAAGTGCAGTTTTAATATGCAAAGTGACTGTGCACCATCCTATTCAATGGATCAGCTACCGGTGTGTATTAAGTGCCTCATCTACATCCACGAGTACGAAAATAAATGTGTTCTGCAGAGTCAACATGATGAAGAGGAAGAGACAGTTGGATTCTGTTTTTTTCTCATGCATCATCAGCAAAGTTGTGTCTTAAGTTTCATGGGGTTCTAGCTGTGAACTTACTAAAGGGGCACAGGTGGCCAAAAAATATGGAAAGGAAGATGGAGGAATTCACCAGTTTTGCTGACCATCATTATTTGTCCCACTGTTCTGTGGTGATGCAAAGCAGTAGGAAAAGAAAGGCAATGGGGGGAGAAGAAATATTGAAGAGTTAAAGTCCCCAAGCAGTAGGTCAATAGCTGGCCAAGCAGAATTGTGCGTGTGTGCACACACGCATGTGTGGACAAAAATAAATTGCATATGGGCAAGGTTGCTTCCCCCACTCTCCCATTTCTCACTGATGTCATCATTTATACTTGACCATGGCGAAAAATCTGCACTCTTAAATACAGTTAAAAACAAGAGAGGGCTCTTGCTTGCCATTCGAGAGACCAGTATTCAATTCCTTGTTCAGCCATAGACTAGTTTGGTCAAATTGCTTCCCCTGCCTCAGTTTCCCATGTGTAAAATAGGGTAGTATTTTCCAGGGGCGTCATGTGAAGACAAACCCTTCCATAATTATGAGGTACTTAAATACTACAGTGAGGCCTTGTACACACGATCAGTTTATCGCGCATTAACAATCATTACCGCGCGATAGCAACAACAGCGTACACACGTGCAATAGGGCTGTTGCGCGTTAACTGTCTTGTTGTAGCGCAATACAAAAACCACCTCGACGAGGGTGGTAACAGCTAACACGGAACAGCTGTTGCGCCTTTGCGCTCGTGTGTACGCTTACCGCACAATGATGGGCCTTCGGAAGTGTCCCAGCATTCTAAAGTCGTCCTCTCTGGTCTTTCCCCCACCCGCTCTGTGGCCGTGACGAAACTGTCCCCTCTCTGATCTGATTCCTGGGATTTTCAAATTTCTCGTCTGTTTCACTTGCTGTTCTCTTCCTCGTGGAGTGGAGTGCAGCTCCGATCTTCAGTAGCAATGACGGCCCATCGTGGAAGACGCGCACCCCTTTGGAGCACGGCAGAGGTGCTGGACCTGATCAGCATCTGGGGAGAGTCCGCTGTGCAGGCGCAGCTACGCGGCAGCAGGCGAAATTATGATACACTTGGCATAATTTCTCGGGACATGTCAGAGAGAGGGCATGATACAGACACTGTGCAGTGCAGATCAAAGGTGAAGGAGCTAAGAATAACCTATCACCGAGCGAAGGAGGCAAACCGCCGTTCGGGATCAGCGCCTGCTAAATGCAGGTACTATAAGGAGATCGAAGCCATCTTCAGTGGGGACCCAACAACCACTGCCAAGAGTCCCGTGGACACATCGGCCCCTCCTCATCCAGTGAATGCCAGACCCGAGCAGGATGAGGACGTTGTCGAGGAGGAGGAGGAGAAGATGGAGGATGACACGGAGGAAAGCGCAACAGCGTGTAGCCAGGAGCTCTTCTGCACCCCCGCTGAGACGTCCACCCAAGGCTTGAATTGCAGCGTGTCCTCTGACACAGCAGAGGGGGGTTCAGGTAAGTTTCTCCTTCGTGCAGCTATGGCTCCTTTTAAAATATTGTTGTCCGGGGTGGGGGTGCTTGCTGGTCCCCGCTGTGCACGCTCTTTACTCTGCATTCATTAGAAGTGCATCAACACAAGCAGTGATTGTAAAATAATCATCTGCATTTAGGTCAGTAAAGGTTTCCTCGATGTACCTCCAGAGCCTAATACTCAGGTTAGATGGGAGAGCGTTTGTGTCGATGTTCCCAAAGACGGATACTCTGCCTCGCCAGGTGCAAAGCACAGCCCTGGGAACCATGGCAGCACACAGTGCAGCAGCATACGGTCCTGGCTTGCAACCGGTGGCATGTAGGATATGTATTCTAGCTGGCAGGGGGACTCTGAGGAGAGAGATATTGGGTTCCATCTGTGTGCCCAGTGCTGAATGTTAGCCCCCAGTAAGCCATCTATTAGGACATACCTTGTCCGCTTCAGCGAAGCATAGGATGTTGACTGCCCTGTACCTTCCAGTGGAATGTGCTACTGGAAGGTTACATTGGTTATCTATGCTACGTTTTAACAATTTCTTTATTGTTATTTTTTTATTAGATTCGACCTTCACAAGGCCAGTGTCTACCCCAGCTGACCGCATGAGAAACATTCGGCGGCGTGCTCGAAGAAACAGGGAGGATATGTTTCAGGAGCTGCTGAAAGCAACACAGGAACCCGCGAGGGAGAATCGAGCCTGGAGAGAGGAATCCCAACAGAGGAGGCAGAAACACAGGGACGAACTGATAAGCGTCATGAAGGAGCAAACAGAACTGCTCAAGAGCATGATTGCTTTGCAGTCCCAGGCGGTTAATGTACGGGCTCCACTCCAGACAGTTCAGCCGTGTCTGCCTCCCACTCCCCGTAGTCCCTCAAAGCATTTCTTTGAAGGCCACCCTTCCCCCTGGTACACTCCAGCATCCAGTCCCGTCCCCCCCCAGCTACTTTTTAGAGACCCACAGCTACACCCACCTGTAACCCCCCCACACCTTTTAGGTTTGAATAAAAACAGTAACAAATAATTTGAAGAGTGGGTTTATTTGTACACATTGAAAATCTCATAAGGTGCACCTGATGTGTCCTGGAAGTTAACTAGGGGAGGGCATAATTGAAATGCTCCCTGAGTGCCTCCCTTATGCGAGCAGCTTCTCCTTGGGCCACCCTAATATTCCTAGTGGCTGGCTGTTCATATGCTTCCTCGAGGCGCTGTGCCTCCGTAGCCCACACTGGGGAAAACTTTTCTCCCCTACTTTCACAAATGTTATGAAGGACATAGCACGACGCAATCAGCAGGGATGTTGTCCTCCGCCAAGTCCAGCCTCCCATACAAACATCACCAGCGCCCTTTTAAATGGCCGAAGGCACACTCCACAGTCATTCTGCAGTGGCTCAATCTGTAATTGAACCGCTCCTTGCTGCGATCTAGGTTCCCGGTGTACGGCTTCATGAGCCATGGCATCAGTGGGTATGCTGTGTCTCCGAGGATGACTATGGGCATCTCCACATCACCCACTGTAATTTTTTGATCAGGGAAAAAGGTACCCCCTTGCAGCTTCCGGTACAGACCAGTGTTTCTGAAAATGCGGGCATCGTGCACCTTTCCCGACCACCCAGCATTGATGTCCGCAAAACGCCCCTTGTGATCCACGAGTGCTTGCAGTACCATGGAGAAGTAGCCCTTCCTGTTGATGTACTCGGTCGCAAGATGGTCTGGAGCCAAAATTGGGATGTGTGTGCCGTCCCCCGCAGTTCGGGAATCCCATGGCAGCAAAGCCGTCCACAGTCTCACGAACACTGCCCAACGTCACCGTCCTCCGTAGCAGAACGCGATTGATGGCTTGGCAGACTTGTGAGAGGGCTAATCCTACAGTGGACCTCCCGACTCCAAACTGGTTTGCAACCGACCGGTAGCAGTCGGGAGTCGCCATCTTCCAGACAGCAATCGCTACACACTTCTCCACGGTTAGGGCTGACCTCACGTTGGTGTCTTTACGTCGCAGGGCACGGGCCAACTGGGAACACAGTTCCAGAAAGGTTGCTTTCCGCATTCGAAAGTTCTGTACCCACTGCTTGTCATCCCACAGATGCATAACAATGCGATCCCACCACTTGGTGCTTGTCTCTTGCGACCAGAAACGGCGTTGCACCATGTGCAGATGATCAGTGAAGGAGCTGAGCAATGCGGTGCTGTTGCTCTGCATGGCATCGATCAGCCCCTGCTCCTCAGCGTCCTCGTCTGACTCGGAGCTCATTGCATACTGAGCAACCAGCCAAGATGTATTCAGAATGTTGAAGGCAACAGTGGAGATCAGAGCAGGATCCATGCTGTCGTTGTTGTGATTGCTTGCAAGTGGTGAGGTGTGTCACTGCACTGTTGAAAATAGGCATGAGTTGCTATTGGCAATGAGGAAGACGCAAGGGGAACACAAGGCACCACAGGAAATGGAGAGTTTACCCATGGCGCTTTGCATTCCTTTCCTTCATCCCATGATTCCAAGCACCGATTCAGGGAAAATGGAACGATGGGATAGGTGCCCAGAAGTCATTGCACTCAACCGCAATAATGTAAGGAATTCTGTTGCGTTGCAAGGAGCGACGCGTGTACACGCTATCCCGCAACAAAGGTCACGTGTTTTTTATAGCACGATTGCCATGTTGCGCTTTAATCTGATTGTGTGTACATAGCCTGACAAGGCCCATGTTAGTAAATAAATAACGGAAACCTTTCCATCTAGTGCGTCTATTTTCTCTGGAAGCTTTCTCATCCAGGAACTGTCATCTACTAGTCCGTGTCTGTATAGTGACCAGCACAATTCAACCATGCTCTCAGTTGCTCTCTAGACAAAGCTGTATTATTCTGAATTGTTGTTAACCCCAGCTCTGAAATCAGCCCCTGTTTCTCGGCCATGTGTCTCTGCTCAGTGAGTCCATTGTCCTTTGGTTTCCCTGGGGCTGGACATCACAGGTGTTAATTTAAGGTCTGTTGGGAGTTGTTTGAGGACAATACGTGGGAAGCTGCTTTTCAAACAAAATCTTGCTATTTCTTTTCAAACAGCAACGATAATGAGAGCAGCCCCTTCAGTCCTCACTGCCTTGGATTAGGAAGAGGTGTTCTGAGAAAGCCACAGAAAAAGAAAATGGTGGTTTTCTCTTCACAAAGCAGTCAAACATAAATAAATACTTCTCCTTCAAAGCAAAATAAAACAACCCACTGTATAGTTGGATAGCCTTAGTAGTAGTAGTAGTACTTATTTTTATCACAGTAGCTCCTGAAGGTCCCCACTCAGCTTGGGCTCCCATTGCATCAGGTGCTGTACACACACCTAGTCGGAGCAAGTCCTTGCTCCAAAACTTTACAATTTAAATAAATGCCACAGACAGAGGAAGGAAGTTAAGAAGAGAGACTGGGACTCGAGACGCCTAGGTTCAGTTCTCGGGTCTGCCACAGACTCCTGTGTGATCTTGGGCAAGTCCCCTAGCTTCTCTGTGCTTCATTTCCTGGCTGTAAAATGGGAACGATTGCACGGCCCTGCCTCACAGGGGTGGTCAAAGATTAATGCAATACTTAGTGAGATCATTTAGGGTCTATGGGGAAGTGAACATAGGTATCTGAGATAAAAAGGGTAGGAGAGGAAACCTGTCTGTTCAAACTCAGTATTATTTGCCTGGGTGCAGTTGAAAAACAGGCCAATAGTACGATTAGTGGTCCCCAGTGTGGGAAACAGGATTTTGTACCTTTCACTTCCAGGTGAAAGCTGGGGGGGGGGGGAGTGGAGAGGAGAAGGAGGGAAGAGGAGTAAGAAACCTAGGTGGCTCCAAAACTGAGCTTAATAAATTCATGGAGGGGTTGGGACAGCCCAATTTGGTAATTAACTGAACTTTGACAACTAGCAGTAAATATGCCAATGGCATGTGATGGGATGTTAAATGGGTTAGTTCTGAGTTACGACAAAGAATTCTTTCCACGTGTCTGGCTGGTGAGTCTTGCCTTCATGCTCAGGGTTTAATTGATTGCCATATTTGGGGTCAGGAAGGAATTTTCCCCCAAGGCAGATTGGCAGAGGTCCTGAGTTTTTTTGTCTTCCACTACAGCATGAGGCACAGGTCACTTTTTAGTGGATTCTCTGTACCTTTAAATCTTTAAAACATTATTTGAAATCTTCAATAACTCAATCATAGGTTAATACTCTACTACAGGAGTGGCGGGCGGGTGAGGTTCTGTGACCTGTGTTATGCAGAAGGTCAGACTATATGATCATAATGGTCCCTTCTGACCTCAAAGTCTGTGAGGTCACTGATTCAAACAGAGCCCATGTTGGCAGCAAAGAGAGACTGCTCCACTCAGAATGGCATGTAACAGCAATCAAAATGGCCTGAGCCCATTTCCCACTGGGGAAACCCATCCCTGCAGTAAGCACTAGCTGCCTTTACTGGGAGACTCAGCAGAAGGGACAACCGTGTCTCATCCTTTGTGGTAAGAATTAATTTTTACAAGGGTATCCCTGGAGGAACAGTGATAGCACTGGAAGACTTTAGAACAATTCCAGGCAGGTGATTCCCATGTCTCTGTGTTGACCACTGTGTAAGTATTAAACCATCCTGGAAGATATACTCCAGATTTGGATTGCCTCCTGAGTACAGATGTTCATCAGAAGTGGCAATACAAATGTCTTTCCTCACTTTTTGACGGGCAGTCTCCATGGGAGACAGAGAGGAGAAACCTCCCGTAGGAACCTGGAGCTGAAGCTGATGGACTGTGAAGAGCTGAAAATCTAAATCTTCAGATTTAGACATGAGTAGTGAGGACAAGCTCCTCCAGAAGTCAAATATGCCATAGATGGGCAGGAGACCTATTTGGCCACAATTTTTTTGTGCACATGAAAGAAAGCCATATGCACTGCTAACATTTGAAAGCAATCATCCTCCAGCACAGGAAATCTACTGAACTAGTTGCTTCTGAAACTGTTAAGTGCTGCAAGTGCTCAGCAATTTGGATTCAGACCAGGTGGGCCAGCCACTATGTATCCAGTATAGCTCTTGTCAGAAGCAGCTATCCAAAATGGTAGCAGATTGATGATTATGTTCCATGACTTAACAAAGAATTAATACAATGCTTAATTACTTCTTTGTAATGACTAGGTCTTCGTTTCCATTACGATATGGGCCATCGGATCTGGATTCCCCTTGCAAAGAGATTATGCTGGAGCCAGCAGAAACACAAGCTGGGTGCTGGTGCTGCTGCTATTCTAACACAAAGCTGCATCCATATTGGGTTTTTATTAAGTCGACTTAAGCCCTTCCTTAAGTCGACTTAATAACACCTCCTCCGAGGTCGATTTAAGCCTTAATTCAATTTCTTAAGTCAACTTCAAGCCAGTGTGGACGGGGATTAGTGCTAAACTCACCTTCTTAAGTCGACTTAAAGCTGTTAAGTCAATTTAACAAGGTCAGCTTAAGTCAACTTAAAGTATTGCCCCTCTGTTAGATCCACTTAACAAGGTCAATTTTAGGTTGACTTTAAGTCGACTTAAAGTCAACCTTGTTAAGTCGACTTAACAAAGTCAACTTAATTTTGCCAGTGTAGACATAGCCAATAGCATTTACGTAGTCCAGGGTGGTTTTGCATTGAATGTTTGCCCAGAAACTAGCTGCTCAATAAGAAGTGTGTGTGGGGGGGGGAGGGGGGGATTAATTTACAATGACATGGACTGATTAATTAGAAGTAGTGCTGGACCAGAAATAACATGTGGCAGTAAACAAGACAAACCACAAATTGATAAAGAGAAAGCTATGCATCCTTAATAAAAGAAGCCAATAACCTCATCACACTAAGCGCTGCTGCTACAGTATGATGATAAATTTCTGAATGAGTAAGAATATGATGATCCATTGTTCATCAACCTAGAGCTAGCTGGATATTCATGCATGAGCATAAGGCAGAAGGAATGGAGAAGGGTCTGACTTTTCCAGTTTAAGTAGATTGCAGTATCCTTACTCACTATGAATAATAGTTTCCTCTGCCAGTAGTTCTAATTTCAGTGGGATTTGTCATGGAGCAATGCCCCAGTCCAGCAAAGCATTTAAGCACCTCTGTAGTTTTAAGGCAATAGGACTACTCATGATTAAAAGTACACACATATGTAAGCACCTTGTTGGAATGAGATCCAATATAAATTAAGGTGGCAAAATCAGTTCTTTAGCTATTGTTTCAGGCAGAAATGGGATGATTCAAAGGACTATTTAGAAAGGCTGGACATGTGCAAGTCCATGGGGCCAGATGTGATGTGTCCGAGGGTGCTGAGGGAGTTGGCTGATGCGAGAATCCTTGGCCATTAACTTTGAAAGCTCATTGTGATAGGTGAGGTCCTGGACAACTGAAAAACGCAAATATACCGGCAATCTCCCCCCCAAAAAAGTAAAGGAGGAGGATCCAATGCAGTCAGCCTGACCTCAGTCCATTGAAAATTCATGGAGCAGGTCCTCAAGGAATCCATGTTCAGAAACAAGAAAGAGAGGAAGGTGACCAGAAATAGTCAGCATGGATTCACCAAGGGAAGTCATACCTTACCAACCCAATTGCCTTCTGAGATGCCTGGCTCTGCAGATGTGGGAAAGCAGAGGGTGTACATTGTGACTTTAGCAAAGCTTTTCATAGGGTCTCCCACAATATTCTTGCCAGCAATTTAAAGTAGTATGAACTGGATGAATGGATTATAAGGTGAATGGGAAGCTGGCTAGGTCATCAGGCTCAGTGGGTAGTGATCAACAGCTCAATGTATATTTGGCAGCAGGTATCAAGTGGAGTCAGTCCTGGGGTCAATTTTATTCATCACCTTCATTAATGTTCTGGAGGATGGGGTGAATTGCACTGTCAGCAGTTTCGCAGATAAGGGGGAGTGGAAGATACACTGGAAGGCAGGGATAGGATTCATAGTGATCTAGACAATTTAGAGGATTGGGTCAAAATAAATACGATGAGGTTCAACAAGGACGAGTGCAGAAACCTGCACTTAGAATGGAAGAATCCCATGCACTTCTGCAGACTGAGGACCAACTATCTAAGCAGCAGTTGTGCAGAAAATTACCTGGAGATTACAATGGATAAGAAGTTGGACATGAGTCAACAGTGTGCCCTTATTGCCAAGAAGGATAATGGCATATTAGGCTATATTTGTAAGAGCATTGCCAGCAGATTGAGGGAAGTGATTACTCACCTCTGTTTGGCACTGCTGAGGCCACATTTGGAGTACTGTGTCCAGTTCTGAGACCCCTGCTATAGGAAGGATGTAGACCAGGGGTCGACAACCCTCAGCACGCATGCCAAAGTTATCACATGCACCTATTCTGAGTGGCATGCAAGGCTGCTCCTCCCCGTGGGACCTATGCCTGCCAGAAGTTCCACATATGTGGCAGCTCCTCTCCCTGCTGGCCGCCTCTGTCACTTGCTGGCCCTGGCCACAGCTCCTGCCAAGGCTTGGGGGGTCAGAGCTGGCATGGGGGCTGGAGAATTTGCTGACCCCTGATGTAGACATATTGGAGAAAGTGTGGTGAAGAGCAATGAAAATGATTATGGGACTGGAGCACATGATTTACGAGGAAAGGCTGAGGGAACTGGACTTGTTTAATCTGCAGAAGAGGAGAATGACAGGGGATTTGATAGCAGCCTTTAACTACCTGAAGGGGGTTCCAGAGAGGATGGATCCAGGCTGTTTTTAGTGGTGGCAGATGACAGAACAAGGAGTAATGGTCTCAAGTTGTAGTGGGGGAGGTCTAGGTTGCATATGGGGAGAAAGCTTTTTCACTGAGAGAGTTGTGAAGAACTGGAATGGGGGGAGGAGTGGTTTGGAATCTTCATCCTATCGGTTATTAATGCCCAGCTTGACAAACCCAGGCTGGGATGATTTAGTTGGGGTTCATACTGCTTTGAGCAGGGGGTTGGACTCCTGAGATCCCTCACAACCCTAATCTTCTCTGATTCTGTTATATTATGGCCAGTTGATGGTATGTGTCTCAGTGAACTCCCATTGCTATCTGACATTTGTACATATCATTGCAGTCAAAGCAAAAAATTCAAGGTATGACTAGGGCATTAATGTAACATCTAGTATAACTGGGTGGGTAATATTTTTTTCTGTCTCCAAAAGACTGTTCACAATTTCAAAAATTCCCCTCCCTCACAAAATAGACAAAACATTGGAGCCTTGAAAACTTTTATGAATCAATAATCCGAAAACATTTTGGGATAAAGTTTATCAGAGTGTTTCAATTTTGATAACTGTGAAATGTTTCATTTTGATTATAATCTTTTAATAATTTCTTTAGTATTAATTAAATTAAATTATAAAAGGAAAACTTGTTTAGTTTTTAATTGGAGACACAAAACTTTTCATTTTTTAAAAAAATGGAACATTCTGACAATTTAGAAATACTTCCCCCTCCCCCCACCAGAAAAAAAAAAAGCTTCAATTCAGTAGATTTAGTAGACCCTGTTCTGTCTCAAGAGCAGTGTTGGTTTTGACAAATCAACATTTTCTGATGGGAAGGTGGTGGAAATATTTGGTTGGAAAATTGTCAACCAATTCTACTATCTAACCCTCAAAGTACACAACCCACAATGCATTTGATGCATGTAGACAGGGTAGTCTTCATGAATCACTCTGCCTGTGCATTCGGTCAAGAACCTGCTTCATGCTCCTCCCCTGCTTACTTAGATAACCTGCTCTAAACTGAATTTGGCTCAGTCTTTAAGGCTGTCCATCCAGCTCCCCTCAACAGCATTAAATACAGAAATGGACTGTGACCTAGATAACTCTAGGCTAGTTAGCCATTGGAACAGATTTCCAAGGGATGTGGTAAATTCCCATCACTCTGAGTCTCTATATCTAAAGTTAGGCTGTGGTTTGTTCAACCACAAATTAGTGGTCTAGATGAAGGCTCCACGGGGTGAAATTCTATAGCCTATGATTTGCAGAAGGTCAGATTGAATGATCCGGCCTGAATACCTATGGGTGACACCTTGGAAATCAATGGGAGTTTAGTCATTGACTCCAATGGGCTGGAATTTTGAAAACCCTATCTATCTTTAACCCAATTTAACCTGTAAACAATTACTGTGATATGCACCTGCTATTGAATTGTAAGTGCAACAATTCAGCTGCCAATTTTACAGGTGCGAATTACATTTTCAAAAATTGGCCATTATTCTGAAAATATGTGGACTGCCTATTTAGTGAGGGATCCAGTGATACATTTGAAGCTTGCCTTTGCTTAATGGCTATTTTATCAGCTGTTTCCCCAGCTGCAATTCACACTTATTGTTTATTGCAAATGGTAACTTTGTATTCTCAAGAAATAATTTTGATGTTTTCTGTTTCCCCACAGTCAGGATTATTGCATTTGGGGAAAATAACAACATTTCTCCAAGAGTTTTTTGCTAGCTGCTTCTACTGCAATAGCTTTATTAGTAAAAACACATTTGGCAAAAATGTTTGGTTGACATTTATAAAAAAAAAATTCTCTCTGAAAGTCAGACAATATGGCTTTTAAAAAAACCAACAACAAATGGATTTTTCTTTTTGCATAATGGTTTAATTATTTGGTTTCGCTTACATTATGTAACACTACTTGATTTGCTGTTCATATATATTAGTAAAAGTAACAATATATCACTAATACCTGTGCAAAAAAGCTTGGGTAACTCTAATATATGTACAAATGGAATTAGTGTGGCAAAAGGAACAGTAAAGCATTATTCATCTGAAACGGATGTCATATTTTCTGCTAGAAACCACTATTTCCATCACTCTAACCCCATATTAGAGAGTATCACTGCCTTACTCTCTGTTCTGATGTTATTGTTCTTGGACAAAGGTGGCAGAAAAATCATAGTTTGCTGTTATTTTTCGGAGCTGGTATACTAAAGGAAAATTGATTAAATGCTGAAAGCCATTCAACATGGGTTGAATTCAGCCCTGGTAAAGTTCAGTTGATTTTATTTAAACCAGGGATGTGTTTAGCCCTATATGGGATTATTTCTGAAGGCTCTTCCCTTATAATGGGTTCACAAAAGTTAGAAAAGGAAGCACCCCATTACATTATGTAGTTTTCCCCATGGGAACAAGTGCAGGATTCTCCCCACAGTATATTTTTTAGTATTTTTATTCATACTATTTTAAGGAACTTAAAGCAATGGAGCTATCATGACTTCCCTTAGTTCATTATTCCATAGCCACAAGGAACTTGCTGTTAAGAAGTTTTCTTCATTTTTATATTTCTCTCTCTCTCTCTCTCTCTCTCTCTCTCTCTCTCTCTCTCTCTCTTTTAGTCTAGTTCCTTAGTAGTTATTTGTATTACAGTAACACCTAAAGGCACCAGCTGAGACTGGGGACACATTGAGCTAGGTGTCATACATAAGTATTGCTGTCTCAATATTTGTTGCTGTTCTTGAAGCCCCAACTCCTGGAGTCATGTGATGTGGGAGATTGTCAGCTTTTTTATTTCTAAGAAAGCTTCTAACCCTTGTGGTTGCAGGGGGGAAACTTTAAAATATGAACCAAGTATAAACTAAAGGCTCATAAACAATAAGGCAAGAAATAATGTCTTGAATTTTTAAGCCAGTAGGCTGATTTATTTTTTAAGCCTACTTATGATGTTTGAACTCTTGGGTTTGGCAGAATTAGTCAGAAACAAGCCCTGCCTCAAAGAGCTTAAATAGATGGGAGACAAAAGGCAAGAGAAATGAAGGCCTCTTAACCATATATTGTAGGTGGGGAAACTGAGGCACAAAGTGAGGTTGTGACTTGCCTTTGGCCACCCTAAGGAGCCTGTGGCCAAGCCAGGAAGTAAATCTACATCTTGAGTCACACGTCAGTACTTTAATCCCCAGATCATGTCAGCACTTCTAATTATATCTTCTTGTGCCCTGATAAGGAAACCCTTCCTTTTTGGTTGTTTACATCGTACAGCTATTAAAATGTGTAGCCACAGCTGCAGACATGGGATGAAAGGAGACGTACAGCTCCAGGACCATCGGTGTGTGCGGCAGTTTTGTAAAAGGCTTCTTGTGGAACTTGATCCTGGGACAGCAGAATAGAGACTGTCCAGACAGGCCCCCTGAGCAGTCCCCAAGTGTATCATGGGACAGCTGAATGAGAACAATGTGACCCATTGTGGCAATAATGCCAATCCTTGTCCGCTGCACTAGAACCTTAGCGGTGGAGAATGAGATAGTAACTAAGCTTACTCAACGTGAGTCAAATGCAAATGAGGATATCAATGTCTGGGTACAGAGCACAGTGATTTTATGAGTGAAGGCTGTATTGGCAGCCTCAAACATTTAAACATCATGAATCAGGCCATGAAAAATCATTAGATTAGATTAAAAACCATTTTTAAAGGCTCAAAAATCAGAAGGGAATTAAATAAAAGCTTGAGAAGTGTATTCATGTGTAAATTACTCTGATCTAAGGTTTCATTTATTTCTTAATTTCTCTGAGATACTGCTGTTCATTTCTCATGAACTATTTCCATGGAGTGTTGTATGGGCTGTGGCCCTAGTACCCTACATATAGATCTTCCTCTTGGTGTTGCCAAGGCTAATAAACCTTTGCTCACACTCCTTCTCCCTGGTCTTATTCCTGACCTAAACAATCCTCTTTGGGATCCAACAGAAGGGAGAATGTGGCAATTTATGTAATTATTCTCTCATGCTTCACCCACTGTTGAGTTCTGTGATTCACTACAACAGTGGTTTTGTTTGAGACTTTTTTAAAGGAAAAATGTAGCTCACATTTGCTCCATTTATTAGAAATGTCATACAATGCCTGCATCTTTTAGACAGTCCGTGATTTCCCATCAGGCTAGCAATCATGCACTCCTTGTTTATGTCTGCACACAAAATTGGTACTTTGAAGCAACAGAAATGATTAAGTAACACAGAAATGATTAAGTAACATATCTCCTGTTGGGTACACTGCAAAGCATTTGGATTGTGCTAAGTATGAGAGTTCTGAAGGAAGCTTTTGTGACTCTCTCATGGGTTAAGAATCTATGTTTGGCTAGATTGTCCAAAACAGAAAAAAAAATCCCTTAGCACCCATAGTTACGCTACATTTTACAAAGCATCCAGCATCCAACAAGGCTTGTTCAGACACCTAAGCAAAAATGGCAAGATTTTTCCAAAAGAGCAGTTGCAATGGAAGTATAGGAGCTATTGCAGAGCTGAGCACTTTGGAAAACGTGCTGATTTTTACTCATTGAGGTTCTGGTCTTTTTTTACTATGAAACTAGAAATGAACTGAAACCAAATCCAGGAACCAAACACCTCTGATCTTTGGAAACTGAACCAACAGCTGGGTCCAGATTATGTAACGGACTCCTGGCTTGATAATGTGTTAAACTCACTCCCCAGCTGTTCATTCAGCAGCTCCAACCGCTTCTGGGCTCATGCTGAAAACCCAGATTCAGTATTAAAATTTGCAAGTGATCTTCTCCTCCTCTTTGAAATGCTTCTGAAAGAATCCCACATGCACAGAGCTGGCAGAACTTGCCATGGAGGGTGAATTGTATGGACAGAACCCATAATTAATGGCTGTTCCTGATGAGCTACAGCTATGTACTTCATTCTCTTTACAAGTCTAGTACAAGGGTAACATTTCCTCCTCCTTTTCATTCAGCTTCCTCCCTCTGCCCCCCAAAACCAAAAAATCTAAAGGAGAGATCTGACTGCACAAAAAGTAAAATAATGGCAGGGTAAGTTAAAACCAAACTCATTTGGTGAGTGTCATTATTGCAATCTCCTGCTATTGCTTAAAAAAAAAAATCTCATTCACATTTACAACCAAGGAAAAAGAAAGAAATAAAAGTAGTGAACTGAACTGACTTGTGGAAATTAGAAGGATGAAAAATGATGGGAGGATGGCAGAGGATTAATTTATGTGTGATAAAAAAATCCTTTTACTATAATGCATTGAACATCTAGACAGAGACTCAGATCTGACAGGAGTAACATAAAACCTCATCACTGGGCATGATGGGACAGACTTGCATAAATGACTATACTTTTGGCTTTCCAAACATCCCATGGCAATGAGTTCTATAGGTGAATTGCACATTGTTTGGAAAAGTAATTCCTCTTGCTTTTATTAAACCTACTGCATATTTATTTAATCAAAAGCCCCTAAGTTTTTGCACTGTGGGAAAAGGTAAATAACACACCTTTATTCATTTTTCCACACCATTTGTGATTTCATAGACCTCTAACATATTCCTGCTCAAATATCTTTTTTCTAACTTGAACAGCCCTAATATTTTTAGTTTCTCCTTGAATGGAAGCTATTCCATATCCTGGAGCAGTTTTGTTGCCCTTCTCTGAAGCTTGTCCAGTCCCACTATATCCTTTTTAAGATGAAGTGACCAGAACTGGATACAATATTCAAGGCGTGGGCTCACCATGAATTTATATAGCAGCATTGTGATATTTTCTGTCTTATTTTCTACTCCTTTCCTAATAGCACCTCAGATTCTGTCAGCCTTTTTGCCTGCTCCAATGCAACTGAGTTGAAATTTTCAGTGAACCATCCAAAGTGACCCCAAGATCTTTCTTGAATAGAAACACCTAATGTCAAACCCAGCATTATATATGTGTAGTTGTGATGATTTTTTTTCCCAAGGTGCATTACTTTGCCCTTTTTGCTATTGAGTTTCATCTCCATTTTCTTTTCCAGTCATAGTTTGTCAGATGCCTTTGTAACTTCACAGTCAGCTTTGAACTTAACTGTCTTGAATAACTGTGTATTGTCTGTGAACTTTGCCACTTCATATTCACTCCCTTTACCAGACAATTAATGAACATGTTTAACAGCACATGTCCCAGTACAGATCCTTGGAAGACCCTCCTATTTACCTCTCTATCCTGCAAACTGACCATTTAGCCTACTTTTCATTTCCTGTCTTTTGACCAGTTATTGGTCCATGAGAGGAGCCTCGTTTTTACCCATGACTACTTAGTTTCTTTAAGACTGTCTGATGAGGGACCTTGTCAAAAGGTTTTTTTTTTTCTGACTATTGTCTGGATCACTTATTTACATGTTTGTTGACACACTCTGACAATGCTAATAGATTTGTGACACGAGTTTCTTTTACAAAAGCCATGTTGTCTCTTCCCCAACAAATCATATATATCTGTGTCCAATCATTCTGTTCTTTACTCTGGTTTCTACCAATTTGCTTGGTTCTGAAGTTATACTCACAGGCCTGTAATTGCCAGGATCTCCTCTGGAGTTCATTTATAAAATTGGTATTAGATGACTTACCTTCCAGTCATCTGGAAGCTTGCTTTAGCAATAAGTTACATACCACAGTTCATAGTTCTGCAATTTCATATTTGCATTTCTTCAAAATTCTTGGGTAAAGGACATTTGGTCCTAGTGACTTATTACTATTTAATTTATCAATTTGTTCTATCACCTATTGCCACATCATCTCTCTTTGTCCATGTAGCAAAATATGGAGTGTGTTCATAGTCATACTTTTGGTATAGATTAAGTAATGGCTATTTTATCAGAGGGGGGGGGCGGGGGGAGTCTCAATGGCTCTTGAGGGGAAATTTCTCTAGAGGCCTCTATTCATCTCTAATTAGTCCAGTCCATCAACTTGACCTAAAATGAATTAATTAGTTCTTAAACTGCCAGGGCTTGTGGTCTTCCCTGGGGTCTCCTTGTTAGTTTCTTAAAGGCATGCTGACATGAGGCTGTTGCTCCTCCACTGTCCCAGGCCTTTCTGCCTCCCTGGTTTCTCTCTGTTCTCCTTCATTGATAGCTGGTCTTGATTTCCTTATTAGTCAAAGTGCTAAGTCCATGTCTCTGCATTAGCAGTTCTGGCAGCTGTACTTGGGGGTGCTCAGTCCAACTGCATGTAACCAGAGAAGTCTCTTCTCCCCCTTCTCCCTGGGTGCATCTACACTTACACGTTAGGTCGACTTAAGGAGGCTTAAGACAACCTAAATTACTCCGCGTCCACCTGGGCTTTCCTTAAGTCGACTTAAGGAAAAGTTAAGTCGACTTAATAACACCTCGTTTTAGGTCGACACCGCTTAAATTGCCTTATTAGGTTGATTTAAGCCAGGGTGGATGGGGATTAGCGCCTAATTCGACTTTATTAAGTCAACTTAAAGTGTTAAGTGGATTTAATAAGGTCAAAAAGGGGCTATGTCTACACTAGAAAAGTTAAGTCGACTTTTGTTAATTTGACTTAATAAGGTTGACTTTAAGTCGATTTCAAGACGACCTTATTAAGTCAACTTAATAAAGTTGACTTAACTTTTCTAGTGTAGACATAGCCCCTGTGCTCATTATTGGGTTTGTCAGCCCCAGCATAGTTGCCCTTATTGGGCCTGCCCAGCCTTTATGGTATGTCTACATTACGGATGGGAGTGAGGATCCCACTGCCACAAGACAGACTTGTATTAGCTTGACTCGAGTGAAGACACTACCCTGAGGGCAAACACCCATGTGGATGTAGTGGCTCTGGTGAACACTCAGGCTCACCATCCAAACTCGGATCCAAGCAGTCAAGTGGCCTAGCCTGAAACCCATGCCACAACAGCCACATTGCTATGTTTACCGGGATAGCTCATGCTAAGCGAGCACCAGTCTCTCTACCCAGACTAGGATATTCACTCCCAGTTCAAAGTGCAGGTGTGCCTTAAGAGTATTTCTTCATTAGGAAAAAGGTGCATCCTTAACTCAAATAAACTAACTCACAGTAAAATCCTAGTGATGACAAGGTGGTGTATAGGTATTTGCATCATATAGTAGGTAGAGTTTAAAATGATAGAACCTACCTCCCAACATGCTAACTAGTATGAAAACTACATCGACCTTGTCTTCAAGAGGTTTTTATCCCATGTTAGCTAACTTGGGGTAAGTAAAGCTACATCTTCTTTCCTGGGGAACCCAAATTCTAGATTCTAGAAGTCAAAATCTAGATTTTGTCTAGATTAGGATTTAAAGGTGGATTGTTTGATGTTATTAACTCCTTCTAAAATGCTAGTGAGGACAAAGCAATCCTACTTTAGCAGATGCTGATAACTGCCCCCAGTTTAGTGCATGCAGAAGTCCAATCGCTTTGACTAAAGTGTGGAGAGGGTGGGTTAAATCAAGTTAGATGATGTTGCACCGTTAACTCCTACTCTAGGCAAGGCCTATAATCAGAGGCCAGCATTAACAAGAAAGAAGACTCCGTTCACGTGTTGTTAGTGAACAAAAAGCCAGCTTCCTGGTCAGAAAGAGAAGCAGAATAAACATATGTCCTGTCATCTATCACCTTAGACATGAGGCACAGAAGAGGAATTACTTTTCATAGCAGGAAGTGCTATTATGTAAGCACCACTGGCAAAAATGACCCATGTTTCATATAGCCTGTGCTCTGCCCTTGAATCGGAAGAGGTCATCTCCTTTCTATGTAGGACTCTTTCCTTTTTCAATTTACCTCTTAAAGTATGCTCTGGGGGTTGGATGGCATTCACACATCCCAGTAACAGAGGAAGTACAGCATGCAATAAATCAACACCATGTTATGCAAAGCACTTTCCTTAAATTTATTTTCTGTGATTAGTTTACTGCCTTCTTCCTTTTTATGCTAAGCTAAAGATTGGAGTGCATGGTTTGAAAATAAATTCATAGAGTTAAGCTTTTAAAATAAGCTTGCCTTTCCTGAACTGAACAAACCTGACTCACTGAAATAATAGCAACTCCTTGTCCCTACCATCACAGAATGCCGCAACTGACTCAGTTGAGGAGCGGCCTAAGGAAATGACTAGAGGGGTAGCCATTAGTTTGTGTACAGCAAAGCAACGAGAGCCCTCTGGCACCTTAGGGTGCATCTACACTTGTAAATTAAGTCAACTTAAGCCTGCTTAAGTCGACTTAATTTACTCTGCGTAAACTGCTGCTTAAGTCGACTTACGGAAAGTTTAAGTCAACTTTATAAAACCTAGTATAAAGTCGATTTTACTGGCTAAATTGACTTTATTAAGTCGACTTAGCCAGTGTAGATGCGGATTAGCCCTAAATTGTCTTTAAGTTGACTTAAAGGGCTCCCAGGGCTCCCCCACTGACCTCCCTGCCCACCCTACTCCTATACTCCTGCCCCCGTCCCTGTCCTGTTCAGCCCCCATTGTACCGTGGCAAATGCTGAGCCCCCTGGCACTTTGAAAGGAGTGCCCCCCCTGCCACCATGGACCACTCCCCTAGAAGTCGACTTAGGCATCCAGTTTGGATGGTCTAAGTAGATTTGGCAAGGTCTACTTTAAGTCAACCTAATTTTATAGTGTGGACATGCTAAGTCGACTTAAAGTTGAATTAGCAAAGTCGACTTTTTTGGCCAAGTATAGACATAGCCTTATAGACTAACATATTTCTTCGGGCATAAGCTTTCGTGGGCTATAACTCATTTCATCAGATGCATCTGATGAAGTGGGTTATAGCCCACAAAAGCTTATTCCCAAAGAAATCTGTTAGTCTATAAAGTGCCACAGGACTCTCATTGTTTTTTCTAAGGAAATGAATCATTTCCATGAAAAGCTTTCTTCTTCACTGTGGTAGGTCATCTTCTTTTCCACAACTCATACAGTCACTCCAGTCCCTGAGCTATGCATGC
Organism: Pelusios castaneus; assembly: GCA_007922175.1. Taxonomy (NCBI): domain Eukaryota; kingdom Metazoa; phylum Chordata; order Testudines; family Pelomedusidae; genus Pelusios; species Pelusios castaneus. The sequence goes on from ML686112.1 coordinate 1,618,057, forward strand.
TCTCTTCTGGACACTCAGAGAAATATCATTTTTCTGGAAAGCACAACATTCATTTTCTAAATTTTGGTTTGATCTGTGTGGCAAGAAGAACACTACAGAGCATAAGGAAGCTATGCACTAGAAAAAAATGTTACTTTTAAGGACAATCGAATAATGGTTATAAAATGCTTTTAATATGTTAAATATTTTTTAGCTAATATCAAACACTGTTTGATATGCAAACAAAGCAAACCAAGAATAACCCAAAACACGCATATAGACACTTTAAACAGGCTGTTTTCGCTGGTGCAAATTGGTGCTGATGAATTGATGTCTCTAGTGATTTAGATGGGGGGAGTCTGGCCTTTTGATTTTAAAGGAGCTATGCCACTCTGTATAAGGTGGGGATCTGGCCCACATACTCATATAATCCATTAGTTGTCATTGAAAGCATAGTTATGTCAAAGAACAGTTTCAATAGAATATAACACATTAAATACAGTGAAGATGATCACACCAGCAGAGTACGAGGGGTGGGGAACTTCTCTTGAAAATTTCTGGCTATTGGAGGTAGTGTCAATCCCTTGTATGGTAGAATGCAATCCCTGCCCATCCTGGAACCTGGCCAATCATCTGGGACCCATGTATGAGTATGCAGGAATGGCTACATTAAGGATATTGTCTCCCTACAGCAGCTGACAGGAGGTCCACATGAAAGGGGGGGAACTCCAGGCTAGTGGTGCTCAAATATAATGCTTATGGGAGCAGTATGAGAACCTAAGTGGATCGGGGTGAAGAACTGGATCCATACTATGAAACCCCTTTTTAGAGGCGCTAGAGGCAACTGCTGGTGGGAAGTAAGATTGGACAGTGATCCCAGAACCTGTTGTGGTGAGATTCCCCTTTGGTTTTTCAAAGCAGCCTAAGGGAATTAAGAGCCTAATGTCAAGGGGTGTCCACATCTCTTAGACTCCTTTAAAAATTCCATTCAGGATCTCTGTGTAGAGAACTTTGACCTTTAGCCAGTCCACTGAGATCTGTGGGTTCATGGTGGATGAATAATTGGCTATTTCCACAGGGCTGGGATCTAACTGTGGTCCCCCCAGCACAAAGATCCATCATAAAGTATTGCTCCTCCTGGTCCCTTCCTGCCTTTTCTCTCCCAATCCTCCCCAGAGTCACCCACATCATTAGTTCCACCTTTACCCGTGTCCCTCCCCACCCTCCCTTCTTTTTCTGTACACCTAGCTGGCCTTTTCTCACGGCTGCCAATCCTGGACACACCTATACCTCACAATCCTCTTTGCTCTAGACAGCAGTCCTGTAATGTAACCCTTCTTGTGAAGAGGCTTGTGTGTTTGGCCAGCTGATCTGCTCAGTGTAGGCAGACCCTAAGTCCCTATGCTCCCTGCCCCATTCCATCCCTCCTCAACTTCCTACTCAGACCAGGGAGAAATATCCCGCAAGCAGCCTGGTTTAAAAAAGAATTCTGTTTTTTTTAAAAGGATTTTCAAGTGATACAAATATATTTATTAAACTTTTGATAGTTCCTAATCTTTTTATTTGAATGTTTTTATGTTAGCTTTCCCCAACCCCATTTTCTCTTCATTTCCCCTCTTTTCTCCCCATTAAAAATATTGAGGGAGGGGGCTAACCCCAAACAATCAATGTTCATTTCAGTTTGAAAGGAGAGGGAAATGCTTCACTGGGAATTTATTTGGAATTAACTCTTTCATTTTAAATCTTCTTTGGGTGAATGGAAAATTCCACCAATAATTTTGGATGAAATGCATTTATTTCTTTTGGGGCTTTTTGTAGAAAACAATTCTTATTGTTTTGATCAAGAAATTCCAGCTGTTCTCCCTTGGGTTGGAATCACAATGCGAGCCAGGCTAAATAGGAGCATTACTTTGCCTTACTATTCTAGGCAACTGAATCTGAGCTTTGACAATTTTGTCCTAAGAACGTGTTTACACTGCACAGTTAACCTGGGCTCATACTCAGGTTTTAGCCTTAACCCTTCTGCCATCCACACAGAAAATCCTATGACCTGGGTTTGGCAGTGCTTTAAGATCAGGCTAACATGGTGAAGGTTAGGTGTCCACTTTAACTCATGTGGTGAGGATGCAGGCTAAATCATTTGAGGGCTGATACTCCTCCAACACCCATCCCACAATTTCTTACAAAGGAAAGAAAAGTTCTCCCCCGATTGACTGGGAAAGAAGCCTAGAGCATCTCAGCCTAAAGAACATGGGCTGTGCCCCAGACAGATGCAAGTGAGTTCAGAAATAGTGATGACTCAGTCATGGGGGCTAGGGCTCGCAATGGAGATGCTCACACTTGGGTTAGGTAACCCAGGTGCTCAGACCTACATGCAATCACCTGGGTTAACTGTGCAATGTAGCCATAGCCTAAAAATAAAATCACAGCTGAGGGGCACAGATCTGCTTTTGTATGTACGAAAGTAGGGTTTTTCACCTCTAAACTCTAGTCTCCAATTCAGAAGTGAACAATGGGGTCGGAGAGGAAGGAACATAATGACCAATTTACTGCCAGTTTTTCGCAGAGTGCGCATAGGAGCAGGTGGAGTTTCCCTTGAAGGGTGCGGCACAAACCTTGGCTCTTGCTCCCTCCGAGTTTATATTATGCAATGTAATCAAACTCAAACATATTTCCAGTTGAGCTTGCCTGGTGCTAAGTGTTAAAACTCAGTGTCTTTGCCAATGGTACTTTCTTTCAGTGAGAATTTTTGTAGCAGAATCCAGCCATAGGCGTCACAGCCTTTGGGCCAATGCAGGGAGAGAGATAAGCAACAAACAACTATGAATACTGGTAATAGGAGGCCGAACATCATAGATAGTATCTGAAATTTGGTGTATAAGTTTTCATCTGCTATTGGCTTTGTCACAAGGTGAAACTGGACCATTAGGGGCATTGCTACACTGCATGCTATTCCCAGACCCTCCCATTCACATACAAATCATGCTAACTCGAGTCAGCAAGGACTCAGGACCTAGGTCCTAGGACCTGCTGGGAGACAGAGGCAGCTTGTGCTGCAGACCCGACTCAGAATGTCTGCATAGTGCAGTGTTCATAGCCCAAGAGCTGTAAACCTGGGCTTACAGAGAAGTGTGGATGCTCAGCTGTGAACTTGGAAACACCAAGTCTACGAGCCCTACTCCTACAGACCTGGGACTTCTGGACACTGTAGACCTACACTAAGGGGCAGAGAGGCTAGTGCATCAGTGACTCATCTGCTCACTCTAATTTGGCTTAAAAGAGGGTGCCTGGGCCCTAGAGAAGAGGGGAGACCTGGTGAGTCGGAGCTGGCTGAGGGTGAGTGAAGAACAAGGAGAGGGGTGAGTTATGTGGGAGGCAGGAGACTGGGAGCAGGTCCTTGGGGAAACTTAATTGCAGAGAGCAGGAAGGTATCTGTAGGCTCTCTCTGGTAAGAAGGAGGCGTTGGCAGGAAGCCAGGGAGGAGGTGGCCTGCTGACCTTCCTGAGCCAAAGGGCCATTGCCTGAGAGGGCTAAAGGCTGCGAGCTGAGGCGTGCTGAGATGCCAGCAGGACTGGATTAGAGCAGGGGCTTTAAGGACTGAAGCCTGAGGCCCTGGCATAAAAAGGGACTCCAGGCTCCAGTCCCTAAAACACCTATTTGGCTCCTCCTTGCTCTGCTCAGTGCCGGCGTGGCTGGATCACTGAGACTGCTCCTGCTCTACCGGTGCTGGGAGGGGGTGTGGACGTGGGGCCAGAGACTGGGATCTGTGCTCTTGCCCCGCTCCTGGGCCAGCTCATCCACCCCAGAGTCCGGGAGTGGAGTGGGGTGGGCCAGCACCTGTTCGCTCTGCCTGGGGGTTAGGGCCAGCTGGCTCTCACTGAAGTCTCTGCCACTCTAGTGCAGCCTTCCAGGGCCCATGGCCCTGGGGGAGGAGGGGGGGCGCACTGTGTGCCAGCCAGTCCCACCCCTGCCCCAGTGCCAGACTGGCCAGAGTGGGACTTGAGTGGGAGTGCCCTTTGAGCAATCCCCCCACTCCCCAGCAACAGATCTCCATGCTGGGAAGGCGGGGACCTAGGTGGTGGTGGGTGGCCATGGTGGGGGCAGCCCCAGCCCCCCAGACCGGTTCATCTGGCCCTGGATGCCAGGGCTTGGTAGTGTTTTCAGGACTATACTTACTAGATGTGGGGAAAGACACTGTGCTTGGGGATTCTTTGAGCTATGTTTAGCAATACTAAACCCAGAGGAGGGGTATTACTGTATTTAAGCAAGAGAGCCTCAAGTGGAGTTACTGGGAACTGCTGAAGGAGAAAACGAGCTGGCTTGCCTGCCTGTTATGCTTTAGCCTGCTGCAGGAGGGGGCTTGAGGTGGGCTGCCACATGCCAGCTGCTTTCAGCATCAAGATTCCCCAGTGAGGTTAAATGGCTTTGCTTCTTCCGAAATCAGTGGATAGTGGAGCTGGTTGAAATTTTTTGTCTCTCCCATGCCAGTGCAAAGAAAAAGAGAGAGAGAGAGAGAGAGAGAGAGGGTGGTGTGGGAAACTTGGAAAAATCAAGCTATGAAACACAGCTTTCTTTTCATTTTGTTGAAAAACAGGAAAGCTTGGTGAAAAAGTTTCATACACAACAAAATCTTTCACAAAAGGTATTTAACAGTAGCAGAGTGGCAGGGGTGGGGCTCCTCAATGCCTCTGCTATTCCCCCATTCCCCACTTCTCCCAACTACCTGGGCTGGGAAAGAAGAGGCCAGCCAGGTCCCAAAGCTGGTGCACTAATTAAAGCTGGACCTGATTAGGGAACAGGGACCAACTGTCTCCCTAGCTCAGGCAGAGTTTATAAGCTGGCTAAAAAGCAGTCAGAGGAGGCTATGCATGCAGGAAGGTAGTGGCTTTACTTCTGTTATCAGCTGACAAAAGCCTCGAGACCCAGGGAGGGATCAGAGAAGGGTTTGTTTGGGATTAAATACTATGATTTTCACTGTAAATAACAGAGCATAAGTGAAGCATGGTGAAAAAGTGTGTGAGACCCTTTTTGTAGTCTCCAGAGGAAGAGGGGATGAAGGGCAAAAAGGGAATCGAGACTTCTGGTATAAAATATCACTTCTGAACAATGTTCTGAACATAATTTTTCATTTTTAAAAAATAATCATGCAAAACAGTAATCCACATCCTCCCAGAGTAACTTTTTTTTCTTAGAACAAAAATCTTAGAATCTCTTCCTGAAAATTATTCTGCAAAGAACTTAGAATCATAGGCTATGTCTACACTTACAAAAGCTAGTTCGAATTAGTTAATTCAAACTAACTAATTCGAACTAATTTTAGTTAGTTTGAATTAACTTAATTCAAACTAGCATGGCCCCACTAGAATGCTAGTTCGAAGTAGCCATGTCCATGCAGGGTACTTGCTTAGTTCGAATTAGTCAGTTGCATGAAGGTCAATCTGCTGATTAGTTCGAACTAAGCAGTTAGTTCGAACTAATATGGCCACATTGACTTAATTTGAACTAACTATTTTGAATTAAGGGTTAGTTTGAACTAAGCAATCAAATTTATTAGTTTGAATTAAGGAAGCCCTTAATTCGAACTAATGAAAGCTTAGTGTGGCCAAGGCTTAAATTAGTTCGAATTAAGCTTCCTTAATTCGAACTAACTTGCAAGTGTAGAAATAGCCATAGAATCTTAGGGCTGGAAGGGACCTCATGAGGTCATCTAGTCCAACCTCCTGCCAGGGCCGTCCCTGGGGGGGGCGAACGGGGTGATCGCCCTGGGCCCCGCGGTCACGCAGGCCCCGTAGCCCCCCCACGGCCACACTCTTCCCTGTTCCACGGGCCAGGAGCACTAAGCCCGGCCTCTCGGTTAGCCTTCCTTGCCCCCGCGGCGGAGCAGGTTAAAACGTTCCACCAAGCCATCTGTTTGCAGATGGTATACAGAGATCCTCAGGGTTCTGATACGCATAAAGTGGCACATTTCAGCTATCAGCTTTGAGGAGACATTTGTCGCTTGGTCAGTCAAAAGCTCTTTGTGTATCCCCACCTGTGCAAAGATTTTCATGAGTTCTGTGGCAATGTTCAGGGCGGTGGCCGCGCGGAGGAGAACACCTTTGGGGTACCGGGTTGCATAATCTACTATGACCAGAATGAAGCAGTTCTCCGTCTGGCTCCATTCAAATGGTCCTACGAGATCAAAGCCACTATGTTCAAATGGGGTCCCCACCACCAGCATAGGTATTAGTGGAGCTCGCGCTACCCTTGGTGGGCTGGCTCGTTGGCACTCCGGGCATGATGCATGATAGTCCCAGACCTCCTGGTGTATACCCAGCCAAAAGAAACGTTGGGCTGCCCGGTGGAAGGTATTCTCCCTTCCAAGGTGTCCTGCCCAGGGTATCTCATGTGCCAAATACAGGAGACCTCAGCGTAGTCATCATGGCACCAGCAGTTGGTAAATCCTCTCCTTGGTTTGAGGTTCCTTCATCACCCGGTATAGGTGGTCTCCCCATACCTCAAACCACAGCCCTTGAGGAGTTGAACCCCTTTGTCAGCTTTAGCCTCAGGCGTGGTGGCTTGTTCCCAGGCATTCCTCAGGGTTGGATCCTCCTGTTGCTGCCTCACAAAATCTTCCTCCCACTCTAACTCTTTCTGGGCTTCCTCTATGGTCTGCCGGGTAGCATTCTCCTCCTTCGTGGCTGTTCCCTCTAGGGTCTCTATTTCCTTTCTATGGTTAGAGTTCTCACAGCTTCTGAGGTACGCTCTCCTTGGCAGTTTCACACCTGGCTTCTCTGGCATTGGTAAACTGCAGTCCCTTAGAACTTCCTGGAACTCAGGCCAATCCCGACCCAAAACCACGGGATATGTTAGTTTGGGGATCACTCCCACTTGAAATGTTTCTGTTCGCTGCCCCACTGTGAATTGCATCTGGGCTGTAGGATAGGCTCTGATGTCCCCCATTGGCCTCATCACCTGGAGTCCGGGAACCAACCCCTCCCAAATGAGGGTCTGGCTGCAGCCCGAGTCTATCAAGGCCAGGTCCTGAATCTGCCCTACCTTCACTGAGATCACCAATTTTTGTGGGGTGGGTTTCCTGGCCCGGTGACCTACGACACATACCTGACTGTACTCGCATTCCATGTATAGGCAGTCCTGGTGGAAATGCCCCTCCTGACCACATTCCCAACACCGGCCTCGGTTAGACCCCCGTCTGGGTCATCCCAACACGATGTCCAACTCTGCAAGTCGGTTCTGCTTGCTATCTGGCTTAGCTCTTCGAGGAGTCCAGGTCTGTTCTGGGCGCACTGGGCCAGCAGAGGGTAGGGTGGCCTCTGGGGGTTCTCAGGATGTGGCCTTAATAAGCTCCTGTCCTTTCCCAGAGTCTCCTTTGTGTAGACTGTCGGTTTTCTGAGATAATACACTAGGCTTCTCAGCTGCCATGTAATCGTTTGTTAGTGATACTGCTTCTGCTAACATCTTCGGGTGATGTCTCTGCACCATTCCTTCCCTCTGGCTGGCAGCATTTGAATGAACGTCTTTGGTGACCTGTGCCCCAATCCGTTGGTGTGGCTTGAGCCAGTGCTAGCAGTCCTCCCTAATACGCTGTGCCACTGCCATAGGACATGCTCCTGGGGGGTAACGTGACTGGTGTAACCATTGCTGATAGGTCTCTGGGTTCATGCCCATCTGGTCCAGGATGGCCTCTTTGACCCTTGAATACACTAATGCGTCCTGATGGGCCATGTTTCGGTAGGCAATCTGGGCTGGGCCCAGTTCCCTGGCGGCCATCTCGCTGAGGTCGCAACATGTTCAAACATTACCAGGAAGGCTTCCACATCATCCCCTTGTCCCATCTATGTCAGATGAATGGGTAGGTTTGTTTTGGTTCCCCCCATCACTGATCCCCCAGGATTGAGGCTTGGGTGCGCTGGGGCTTTCAACACAGTTGCTATCTGCTGGACCAACCTCTCTTGATGGCTCTCTTGCCAGGCAGTTAGATCCCTCATCTCCTGCTGCTGCTGTTCTTGTTGTTGAGCCGCCTGGGCTTGTTGCTGCAAAGTCAGCTGTTGGAGCAGCTGGGCATACTGCTGCTCTTGTTGGCTCTCCAGGAGCCACTTCAGGATCTTTTCTGTCTCCATAAGCTATCTTTTAAAAATTTCTCAGAAGAAAAAAGGTAAAGGATTTCTCTCCTCCTTTCCAATTCCTTGTCTGGGGCCCTCCTTCAGGGTCCAATCTATGCCCCCATTCTCCACCATGTGTCGTGGGCTAAGTCCTCCCATGTGCCCCCAGATGGGAAAAGTTTGGGGGGCCCCAGAAGGGAGGATGCCTCCATGACCTTTTGCAAACTCAGTACACAGCCCTTAGGTTCAGGACAGTGTGGTCTGGTGGTCTCAGAGTCAGTGCACAGGCCCTTGTGTTCAGGGCAGTATGGCCTAGCGGCCTCAGCTCTTGCATTCAAGGTAGCATGGCCTAGCGGCCTCGAGTCAGTACATGGCTTTTAGGTTCAGGGCAGTGTGGTCTGGTGGTCTGAGTCAGTACACGGCCCTTAGGTTCAGAGCAGTGTGGAGTCCTCACAGGACACAGTGCTCAGGTAGGGGGTCTCAGGCTCTCCTTCTCCACTGAGCCCCAACCCAGGGCCCTAACAGTGCCGGGGTTAGGGCACCGAGTCAGCAGGGATCCAGACCACAAGATGTTGACCCTAGGCCGTACCTCCCTGTCTCAACAACCTGTGCTACTTCCTACTCAATGTGAGGCATTGTCCTCCTGTGTGGTCCTAATCCATGTATCCTCACCTCCTGTTCTGGCTGCCAGCAGTTTCCCCAGAGATTCCTGGATTCATTCCACCATAGTTGAGATCTGAGCTTCAGCCTTGGGGCAGCTGTCAGCTCCTGCTTGCTCCCTGTTGCTCCCTCCGGTGTTGGTCTCTCCCCCAGCCTGGGGCTGAAACCACTCCTGGGCTGGAGCTTCCACTGTAGGTCCTCCCTCTTCGCTGGTCAGCCCAGACTGGGCTGAGCTACTCCCTTTTATATTGGGGCAGCAGCCCAAGCATGCCCAGCAGGGCTTGAGGGGTGGAGCTTCTGCCACCCACAGAGTTTGTTTGGCTTCCTTAGTGCGGAGTAGTGTGATGTATAGGGGCAAACCTTAATCCAGTCTTGAAGACATTCAGTTCTAAACCAGTATGTTCTCCACTGAAAGTCAGTCACATTGTCAGTCAGTCACTGTTCAGCCTTCTTTGGCCAAAATACTTTTTGACAAGTCTTTTTGCCCACACTGAAATTGTCTGATGATTTTTTGTTTATTTGAAAATTTTCCTTTTTAATTTTTGTTTAAGGAAAAACAAAATGAAATAAAAAACCCAGCAATTTTTTCAGTAAACTTTCAGTAAATTTTGAGTTTAATTAAGCTCAACTTTTATTACAAAAATTGAATTTCTGTTATTTTGAAAGAGATTTGGAGGGTATTTTTTTTTTCTATTTTAAAAAAATGTGAAAAATTATTGCCTTTCTTGCCCTGTACCCAACTCTGATTCTAGACATAAATGAATAAAAAGCCTGATTTTGCATTGTTCTGATGCTCTCAACACGCAATAAGTTAGTCCATTACCAATAATATGCCTGATCCAATTTTAACACCATTATAACCTTTTTTTATTACAATAGAGTCAACCTGACTTATACTGGGTAAGAGAGAAGAGAATCAAGCCCCAATTACATTGAGTTTAGCCTCTATTTCTGCTAATTGGATCTCTAAGAGCAGTGAGAGCATTCATTATTTACATTTATTCAGTGTTTTTTTTTCTTTTTTTTAAAAAAGGAGTCCCGGGGGGGGGGAGGGGTGTGCAATGTCAGGACCCTCAGCCACTGCCGGCTCACAGTGGCCTTCCCAGGCCCTGCCTCCCTCCACTCCCTGGGCCCCATCCTCACTCCTTCCTAGCCCTGTGGTGAATGGGGCAGAGCCTGCAGGTTGTTATTCCCCAGTGCTGAAAACACTCAGTGGAATGAAGCCAGCAGTTGAGTTAAAAGAGCAAGATGGTAATCTGTGTTTTTTAAAAATATACAACATGCATTGTGCAAAGTAACACTGTTGCAAAGGTCACATGACTCATACCCCTCTGAGGCCTGGGGGACGATAACCACTACTAAGGGCTGTGGACGACTCATGGGCTGTTTAATGAAGAACAGCAGCTCTTTATAGCAACCTCATCTCCATGGCTGAGCTCTGATTAGGAGATTTTTGCTTTTTCTTGCTGTTGCAATACCTACCATGTTAAGATTATGCTCATACATAAAAAAGAGAAATGTGCATACCATGGTTTCCAGTGAGTTTATTGTTGGGCAGCTAAACACTGTAGCCAGCATTAAAGCTTGTAGAACTTCAGGGGGAAAGTGTATTCATTTGGAAGAAGCATGCATTGTGCTGTGGCAATTTTCAGCTAGGGTTTTGACAGCAGTATCATTTTAATAGTTTTCTTTTTGTCAGTAATTGCTAGCAGCTAGCAGGGAAGGCAAAAATAGAATGTGAGCTAAGAGAGGAGGACCCTGCCATTAACTTGGATAATTGTCAGACTTTTAAAAAAGCTAAAGGGCTTAAGGAAATAAGGAAAAGACACACCATTATCCTCTATCTTGAAGTATCGTAGGTCATCTCTTAATTTTCAGCAGGGGGAGAAAGCCCAAGAACCATTGTTTTAGTCCCAAGGCTCTTTCTCTACTTAGTTGATATGAGCTTTGAACAGGGACAGAAAGAACCCATGCTGCCTGCAATTCTATCTTCAGAAACCTTGCAAGAATTATGAGGAATCTGATGTCACATGAGCACAGTACCGTACCTGGAGGACACGCCGCTGAACCTGTGAGATTGATACAATATGGACATATAACCATATTGCTTTAAAATGTCAAGATAAGGCCGATCTTCAGTTGGTGTAAATCACTGTAGCATTATTTACTTTGGTGGAGGACTGCTGATTTATAGAATAGAATCATAGGACTGGAAAGGGGGGCCGTGGAGAGGTCTTCCAGTCCAATCCCCTGCAGTCATGGCAGGACTGAGTATTATCTAAACCAGTGGTTCCCAACCTTCTTGGCTCAAGGGCCACAAATATACTTTCTACAGCCCTAATGGGCCACCAGTCTATTTAATTAAAATGTAATTAATTAAGTTTAGATTAAGTTTAATTTCTAATTAATTAAATTTAATTAATTAAACTTAAATTGATTATATTTTAATTTAATAGACTGGTGGCCCTTCAGGTTTCTAAAAATTATATTTTTGGCCCTTAAGCCAAAAAGGTTTTTTAATTAAAAATAAATAAATAGATAAATAAAAAGTTTTTTTAAAAGTTGTTTTTCTAAAGGGCTGGGTGCCCATGGGCACCCGGAACCTCCCTTGCCTCCGGGCCAGGCCCCCAAAGAACCGGGCTGGGCTCTCTCCCCAGCACCGATGCTGTGGGTTGGACACAAGTCCGGCCCAGGGCAGATGTGATCGCCCACCGCTCGGCTCCTCTGGGTGTGTGGGGGCAGCTCCGTGCCCCGCTCAGCCCAAACCAGCCCCAGTGCAGCGCTCCCTGTGTGCCAGCTCCTGTCTGGGTCCCTCCCCCACAGGGTGTCCAGCCCCATTTGGGGACCAGGATGGGGTGCCCCCACGAGGCCCTCACCTGGGCATCACCCGCTCTGCCATGGCCCTCGCCTAGCTCTCTCCAGCAGGCTCTGCTCCTGGCTCCTCCTGGCCAGCTGGCGCCTCCCTGCCTCCTTTCCAGTGGTCCCCGCTGCTGCTGCTGCTAGAGAGAGCCCAGTGCCATGAGAGGGAGGGCGAGAAATAGGCGGCCTTTATGCACTTGAAAACTCTTATCATCTACCCCCACACTAAACAAATCTAGGATTTTGGGTGTCCCCCCCCTTGTATAGTCTACCCTCTTAGGTCACGTTTTCTAGTCCTTTAATAATTTTTAATGCTCTTCTCTGGGCTGTCTTCAAGTTGTCCCCCTCTTTCCTGAAGTCAGACACCCAGAACTGGACACACTATTCCAGTTGCAATCTAATCCATGGGGAGTAGAGCAGAAGAATGACTTCCTTGTTTGTTTTGCTGAACTAGACTGACAGGGCTACCCCTGTGGTTCTTGTGTCTTGTATCTTGCATACAACACTCCTGGACTGGACTTTATCAGTCCTTGTACATGCCATTTTATGACTTTGATGAGTAACATTAAAAATACCTCACCACTTGTGCATATTTGTGATTGAATCCCAATTTAAGATAGAAAAACTATAGTTCTTAAGATCTGACTGGACCTAGCTGACTCAAAATCCATGAGCTTTGGTTGTCTTCAGATGGATGAAAAGTGGTTGAGAGGGAAATATCTTTATTTTGGGAACTAAGGTTTTGCATGTCCATCTAGTGGCGATTACTCAGTGGTATCAACAAGTACATCTGGGTGATAAATCTGGTGCAGAGAAAACTAATTTTCATCCCCAGGACAAGGCATCTAAAATCAATTAATATTTGATTTTGAGATGGTGATGGGTTAATTGAATTCTAAAAATAAGCATCCCTGAGGATTGTCCATTTTGTATTGAAGTTTTCTTTACTTTTCCCATCAGTTCTGCAAGGAAATATTTTCCATAAGCTTTCATCTCATTTTCTCAAAACATCTTTGGCTCTCCCCTCCCCACCCTTCCTCCCAAGTCCAAAACCCCTCTGCTAAGAATTAATTATATGCAATGTTAATATGGATGGATAGTCATGGATAATCAAAGCCAAACTACAGCTGGGGAACTTGCTTTAGAAGGGAAATAAAGCTGAAGTGGAAAGGTGTTGCTGCTTGAATAATTTTCAGGATGATGTCTGACATTTTCTTTATAATGTTTGTTTCCTATGGTGGGTTTCCCTGCTGATTGTACTAGATGTAAATTACATTCTGCTGTCTATGAATTTTAGTCCTGAGTGTACTTCTTACTGCAGTCACAAGTGTAAGAATGTACCCAGATTCTACTAATTCTGCCCCATCTTTATTTAAACAGCAATACTCCTAATAATAAAATATATAACAACATCTGGAGGCTACAGTCAAAATTATACAAGGGACTGTTCAAATTTATATGAAATAGTCCCTTCCTCCAACACCTTGTTGTGTAAATAGACAAGGCAGACAGCATGGGAGGGGAAGTGAAACAATATACAAGCAAGCGTGATGGTTAGCAAATGTCATGTTAGTTCAATGTTTTGTTTGGTGGTAGGACAATTCAGTTGTCTTTTGACATGTTTTATACACACACATACAGAGGGCCAGCTTTTCAACAGTGGCCAGCACCCAGCAACTCCTGTTGTTCTCATTGGGAAGCGCAAGGTGTGAATCACTATGGAATATCTGGCTAGTTCATTTATGTGCCTAAATACAAGCTGAGCTCTCTTGAAAATCAGGTATGATCTAACTTCCTTCCTTGAAACTTGGGGGTGGGAAGATTGCAGATTTGAAGTTTCAGTTCAGATACGCCCCTGATGATAATGCCTCGCCTTTCCAGGCCATAAAAGAGCTCTCCAATTGACTATTCTTGGCTGGGGATATGGGGGAGAGAGGACACTCTCTCTCTCTCTATTTTAGACTAGAAATTCCATCCTGAACCTCAGAAATCTTTCCTGGAAAACACAATGCATTTCACAAAACTTTGGCTTTGTAGAAAAGCTACCCATGAGTTCTGCATGTGAGTGTTAGATAGAACAAGCTCTGCTTATTAGAAGCACCAAGATTAGCTTAGATCAATGCATTCAGCATGGAGCATGCAAGAAAAATGCCCTTCGTCTTTTCTTCTTATTGGTCTACTGATCTGGGCTCCTGTGAACTTTAATTGCTCTCTACGGGTGCATCTACACTTGTAAATTAAGTTGATTTAAGCCAGCTTAAGTCGACTTAATTTACTCTGGATCTACACTACAATTGCCTTAAGTCGACTTAAGCTACTACTTAAGTTGACTTAAGGAAATTTGAAGTTGACTTCATTAAACCTATTTTTAATTCGACTTTACTGGCTAAGTCGACTTTATTAAGTCGACTTAGCCAGTGTAGATGCGGATTTGCCCTAAGTCAACTTTAAGTCGACTTAGAGGGTCAACAGGGCTCCCCCACTGACCTCCCTGCCAGGGTGGCTGGCACATCCAGAGCCTGGCATGCCCAACCACAGGGCAGGACACAGCCCTGCCCACCCCACTCCTGTTCCCTGCCACTGTCCCTGTCCTGCTCAGCCCCCATTGTACCCTGGTACAATGGGGCAAATGCTGAGCCCCCTGGCACTTTGAAAGGGGTGCCTCCCCTGCACCATGGACCAGTCTCAGGTCCACCTAGCCCTTACAAGTCAACTTAGGTGTCCAGTGTGGATGCTCTAAGTCGATTTGGCAAGGTCCACTTTAAGTCGACCTAATTTTATAGTGTGGACATGCTAAGTCGACTTATTTGGCTAAGTATAGACATAGCCTAGGACCCCAAGGACTGGTCCTCTTCAATTGCTAGCAGACCAGAAATAGTTTCACATCACAACTGCCACATTAACATAAGTTTGCAGCTCTAAGTCCAGCCCTTCCAGTTGTCTGCAGGAAACATACCCAGGAGCTGTTGATCCAGGTTCCTCTACTGCTTGAGTTAAAAAAACAGTTACCATCAAGAAACCTCAAAAAACTTCACATGTTGTCTAGTCACTAGAATGCAACAGAGCCATATTGTACTAGCATAGGTCCCATAGGGTCCACTTTGTTCAGCAATGGTGATGTTTTCCTGTTTCTCTCCACTTTCCAGCATAGGTTGGGGGGGGCAGAGAGAAAAGGTGTGCCCTGGGAGACTGACAACAGCTTTACAACTATTCAGGGCCAGATCCTGATCCTGTTCCTCATGAAGCACCTTGCAGCACAAGTAGTTCTATTGGAGTCAATGGGACCAGTCATGGAGTGAGGTGATACTGAACACAAGTAAGGGTGGGAAGATCTGGCCATAAACTATTTTAGTGTCCAGAGCCTAGGTGAGCTAGAATGTGATTGCTGGCTGTGCCCATGTGCAAGGAACATGTGCTCAGGGACTAAGAGTTGATCACACAGTGCTTGCACTCACCTGAGCACTGAGACTTTACACAAGGAGGCCTGGTAGCCAATTACAAGGGGGCAGAGTGGAATGGGTGGAGGGAGCTGTCCTCATATGATTGCACCACTTGCCGGGGTGGGGGGGCAGGGGATGGCCAAGTTGCATGACCTTAAGGGGTGTAGCAGCACCATTGTGCTCTATGGCTATGTCTACACTGGCAAGTTAATTCTAATTAAGGAAGCTTAATTTGAACTAACTTAAGCCATGGCTACACTAGGCTTTCATTAGTTCAAATTAAGGGCTTCCTTAATTCGAACTAATAAATTTGAATATGCTATTCAAACTAAGGGTTCATTCGAACTAGTTAGTTCGAATTAACCAATGTGGCCATTTTAGTTTGAACTAATTGCTTAATTCGAACTAACTGGCCCATTGAACTCAATGCAATTCACTAATTCAAACTAAGCAAGTGCCATGAATTAAGTTAATTCGAACTAACTAAAATTAGTTTGAATTAGTTAGTTCTAATTAACTAATTCAAATTAACTTTAGTAAGTGTAGATATAGCCTATGAGTGCCAGGTTTCTCCAGGGGTGCAGAATTCCTCTTCCTGGAGCAGAGCAGTTCTATACTGCTCCCTACTTGAGACAATGACAGGTATTATTATTAGCAGTCCAGAGGCAATAGCCAAGATTCAGGGCCCCACAGACAGATTCTGTACAGCAAGTACCAGCCCCCAATGACCTGCCGTCTAAGTAGACAAAACAAAGAAAGCAAAGGAAGGGAAACTGAGACACAGAGAAAGGAAATGACTTGCCCAAGGTCAAACAGCAAGTCAGTCCTGGGAATGAAACAACAGCTAAACAGCCATATTAATAAGATCGATGGTGCATCTAGCCCAGTATTCTCTTTTCCAACAGGGACCTTTGCCAGATTCCTCAGGGGGAATGTACAGAACTGAAAAATTATCAAGAGATCCATCCCCTGTTGTCCACTCCCAGCTTCTAGCATTCAGAGTGTTAGGGACACCCAGAGCATGGGGTTGCATCCCTGAACATCTTGGCCAATAATCATTGACAGACCTATCCTCCATGAGTTATCTAAGGCTATGTACACACTACCATTTTTAACGCGCAATAATCCTCTTCCGCATTAATTCTCCCGTGGCTGTTGTTGCGCGAGATCGCGTACACACTATGCTTGCTCTAACGGAACAAAGCCCCCCCCCTTCTGAGCGCAGTCCTCCAGGAAAGCGAAGGGGATTGTGGGTACGTATCCCAGAGTCCCCAGTATCATCTCCCGTGGTGCATTCCGCTACTGACGCTACCCAGCGGTTGCCAATAGCAACGAGCGCGAATTTCAAATTGAAGCAACCTTCTTCTCGGCACTGCCTTTTCAGAATCGACATGGATTCAGCTGTGATCTTGAATGCTGCCTTCAGCATTGTGAACACAGCCCAGATTCTGTTGCGGTTTGCCTTTGGCTATGATTCGGAGCATGACACGGATGACTCGGTCTCGGATGATGACAGCATTGAAAACCAAACGGACATTCTGATCAGTTTCGCGGACCAGCAACACAGCCTGAACCGCCGTGTTTGGTCCCGGCAGACGAGCACAGACTGGTGGGAACGAATCGTCCTTCAGCTGTGGGATGATGATCAGTGGCAACAGAACTTTAGAATGCGGAAAGCCACATTTATGGAGCTATGCCAGGAGCTTGCCCCTGCCCTTCGATGCAAGGACACGAGGATGAGACCCGCCATGACCGTGGAGAAGCGTGTGGCTATCGCACTTTGGAAACTGGCGACTCCAGACTGCTACCGCTCGGTCGCAAACCAGTTTGGGGTTGGACGCTCGACCGTTGGAGTGGCACTGTCACAAGTATGCAGAGCCATCAACCGTATTCTGCTCAGGAGGATGGTGACCCCGGGAAACGAGAGGGAGATCATCGCAGGATTTAATGAGTTGGGCTTCCCGAACTGTGGGGGTGCAATAGATGGGACTCACATCCCTATTCTCGCTCCCGACCACCTTGCCTCTGAATACATCAACAGGAAAGGATACTTTTCGATGGTTCTACAGGCACTGGTGGACCACCGTGGTCGCTTTATGGACATTAATGCTGGCTGGTCTGGAAAGGTGCACGATGCACGCATCTTTAGAAACTCTGGACTATTCAGAAGGCTACATGCTGGCACATTTTTTCCAGACGAGAAAATAATTGTGGGCGGTGTAGAGATGCCAGTGGTGATACTTGGGGACCCCGCCTACCCACTGATGCCATGGCTCATGAAGCCGTACACCGGGAAGTTGGATCCTGACAAGGAGCGTTTCAATTACCGGTTAAGTAGATGCAGAATGGTTGTGGAGTGTGCCTTTGGCCGTTTAAAAGCGCGCTGGAGAGCGCTGTATGGCAGGCTAGATCTCCACGAGGACAGGATCCCATTAGTTATTTCGGCTTGCTGTGTTCTTCACAATATATGTGAAAGCCGGGGGGAGAGATTCAGGAACTCTTGGACCACTGAGGCACAACGTCTGGAAAATGCCTACCAGCAACCAGACACGAGGGGTATCCGGGGGGCGCAGCTAAGGGCAGTTCGCATAAGGGATGCGTTAAAAACCCATTTTAGTACTGTTGGTTAAAATTGTACCTTTGAATATAGTTACTAACCATTTCCTATATGTTTCAACTGTTAAAAATTAAGCTTTAGAAATTTTGTGTTTTTCCCCTGTAAACATTCATTGAATCAAAAACCGTTAATGTAAAATTAATGAAACAAATAAAGAAAGTCTGATTAAGTTTAACAAGGATTCAACTTTATTTAATTAACATTGATCAAAACTCGGGTTTGAGGGGAGTAGGGACTAAAGGTGGGTGTAGGTGCGGGACTCAACTACATATGTTGGGGGAGGGGTTCTGTTAGGGTTACACCATGGATGTCCATGGTGGTCTAAAAACTGTCTGGGGGGGGAATGTGGCGTGGATGCACTGAAAGGCATATGAGGCTGATGATGGGGGGTGCGAGCCTGTAGCAGACCGACCATGGTCTTGAGGAGGTTGGTCTGCTCCTGCATGATGCCTATCAGGGCATCCTTCTGCTGCTCTCTCCTCGCACTGCTCTGTCTCCTGTCCTGCCTGCACTGCCTCCTCCATTGCCTTGTCTCCCTCGCAGAAGCCTCATGGAACTGCATGAGCTCCTGGAAGACGTCTTCCTTGCTCCTGCGAGGCCTCCGCCTTATCCTCCTCAGACGCTCAGCTGCAGCTGTAGACTGTCCACCGAAGGTCATTCCTGTTCAGATATGAAAAATGTAGAATGCCGCTATTGTTCTCGCCACGGTCAGGAGCAAATGATGTTGTTCTCCCCACACATTCCTTCAATACACAAGAGGGGACCTATGGGGGGGCGGTAACAGATTTCCCAAAGCTTGGTACGGGTTGCAGAGCTAGTACAACGGAGAGTTGACTATTGCCACACCAAGTTCTGATCCCGTGCCCGAGATGGCTGAAATAGAGGCAGATCTCACACTGCTTAGAGTGCCTCTGCAAGCGAGAATGCATCTCCTTCATGTTGCCGACTTCAAGCCGGGACCTTACGCTGCAGGACTGTGCGCAGCAATGTTGCCCGCAGGAGTGCTTGCGAGTCTGAAAGGAAGAGTGTCCCTGAATGGTGGAGTGCAAAGGAATGCTCTACCATGTAATCTCAAGAGAAGACTCTGGAAATATTTGGATGACGCGTTCAGTGAGTTGAAAGGGAACGACTACTTGGAAATCGAGGCATACATCGATGACCTTTTTAAGTAATGCTAGTAACACCTTTACAGTTATGTAAGGAACAGAACTGAGGACACCGAAAACAAAAACCCCTTGCAAAAAAACCATGTCTACGCTGAGCTGTAGCACCTAGAATAGAGGACATTGCGAACGGGACTTACCAGAGCTGCCTTCTGATGATTCCTGGGTAGGCGTGGAGAAGGAATCAGTGGAGCTTGTTTCTGGCTGGGTGGAAAATAACTCCTGGCTCCCCGGGTCAGTGGCTCCGTTCTCTCCGTCCTCGTAGTCTTCTTCTTCTGATTCCTCGTCCACAATTGCCTCGTCGCCTTCTGCTTCCTTCTCTGTTTGGGGTGCAGTCTCCGAGGTGTCTACCGTGCAGTTCGGGGTGGTTGTGGGATCGCCGCCCAGGATCGCCTCCAGCTCCTTATAGTACTTGCACGTTGCTGGCGCGGAGCCAGAGCGCCGGTTAGCCTCTCTGGCTCTGTGAAATGTTATCCGCAGCTCCTTCACCTTTGCCCGGCACTGCAGGGTGTCTCGCTCGTACCCCTTTTCGGTCATGGCTTTGGATATTTGACCGAAAATGTCAAAATTCCTCCGGCTGCCACGTAACTGTGACTGCACGGCGGACTCTCCCCAGATGCCGATCAAGTCCATCACCTCTGCTGCTGTCCAGGCTGGAGCTCGTTTGCTGCGGCGCGACGACATTGCGAGCGAAGCACACAGAGGCAGCAGCACCGAACAGCGAGGCAGAAGGGAGAGTGGTGAATTCAAAAATTCGCGGGACAGAGGAGGAGGTCGGGAAAAATGACGTCACGACGATAGAGTACAGGCGGAAGTGCAGAAGGGATGGAATTTGAATTGTGGGCCATTTCCGTTATATTCACATTGCGCGATAAGCGTACACACACTGGCAATCGCGCAACAACTATTCCGCGTTAGCAACAACCACGCTCGTTTAGGTGGTTTACATTTTGCGCAAAAAGAAGGGACTTAACGCGGAATAACTGTAAGTTGTGTGTGTACGCTCTGTTTGTTATTGCGCATTAAAGGGCTTTATCGCGCAATAACTTTGTAGTGTGTACAAGGCCTAATTCTTTTCTAATGCCAGTTAAACATTTGGCCTTCACAATATGCCCTGGCAGATTTACTATGTATTGAGTGCAGAAATGCTTCCTTATGTTTATTTTATTTTATTTTAAACTCGCTGACTATTAATTTCAGCGAGTGACCCCTGGTTCTTGAGTTCTGTGAAATGGTAATAACACTTCCTAATTCACTTTCTCCACACTATGATTTTATAGGCCACTATCAGATTTTCCCCCTTAATTGTCTCTACTTAGATGAACACTCCCAATCCTTTTAACCTCTCCTCATATGGAAGCTATTACATACCCCCTAATTATTTTTGTTGCCCTTCTCTGTATTTTTTCGAATTCTATTTTTTCTTTTGAGTTGGGATCGTATGCAGTATTTGAGATGTGGGCACAACATGGATTTGTAAAGAGGCAATATGATATTTTCTGTTTTATTATCTGTCCGTTTCCTAATGATTCCCAACATTCTCTTAGTTTTTCTGACTGCCACAGCACATTAAGCAAATATTTTCAGAGAACTATCCACAATAACTCCGAGATCTCATTTTTGAGAGGTAATAACTAATTTAGACCCCATCATTTGTATAGGTAGTTGGGCTAAAGTTTCCCCATGTACTTTACTTTGCATTTCTCAACTCTGAATGTCATCTGCCATCATGTTGCCCAGGCACCTAGTTTTGTGAGCTCCCTTTGTAACATTTCACAGTCTGCTTTGGACTTCACTATCTTGAATAATTTAGTATTGTCTGTAGAATTTGCCACCTTACTGTTTATCCCTTTTTCCAGATCATTTAAGAATGTGTTGCATAGCTCTGATCCAAGTACAGATGTTTGGGGGAACCCTGTTATTTACCTCTCTTCAGTGTGAAAACTAACCATTTATTCCTACTTTCTATTTCCTGTCTTTTAACCAGTAACTGATCTATGAGAGACGCTTCCCTCTTATCCCATGACAGCTTATTTTGCTTACAAACCTTTAGTGAGGCACCTTGTCAAAGGCTTTTTGAGAATTCAAATGGACTATATCCACTGGATCAACCTCATCAATGTTTATTGATCCCCTCCAAGAATTGTAATAGATTCGTGTGACATCATTTCCCTTTACAAAAGCCACATTGACTGTTTTCTAACACATATCTAATAATTCTGTTCTTTACTATAGTTTCAACCTATTTGTCTATTGCTGAAGTTACAGGGTTGCCTCTAGAGCCTTTAAAAAAAAAAGCATTGCATTAGCTATTCTCCAGTCACCTGGTACATAAGGTTTTTTTAAGCAAAAGGGTAAATACCACAGTTAGTTCTGCAATTTCATATCTGAGTTCCTTCAGAATTCTTGGGTGAATACAATTTATCTTGGTGACCTATTAATGTTTCATGTATCAATTTGTTCCAAAACCACCTCTGATGCCTCAATATGGGACAGTTCCTCAGCTTTGTCACCTTAAAACAGTGGCTTGGATGTAGGAATCTCCCTGACTTCCTCTGCAATGAAGACCAATACAATGAATTCAGTTAGCTTCTCCACAACAGCTTTATCTTCCTGACATGCTCCTTTGGTGCCTCAATCATCTTGTGGCCCCACTGATTGTTTGGCAGACTTCCTACTTCTGATGTACTTAAAAATTAATTCTGTTATTTATTATTTGTCTTTGCTATTTGCTCTTCAACTTCTTTCTTGGCTTGTGTAATTAGATTTTTACACTTGAACCTCAGTCTCCTAGGTCTCATTCCAATGTCTGAAAGGCATACAAGAACTCTTTATCATAGAATCATAGAACAATAGGGTTGGAAGGGACCTTACAAGGTTATCTAGTCCAATCCCCTGCTAAAAAGCAGGACCACTCCCACTAAATCACCCCAGCCAGGGTTTTGTGTAACCGGGCCTTTAAAATTTCCAAAGATGGAGATTCTACCACCTCCCTATATAGCCCATTCCAATGCTTCACCACCCTCCTAGTCAGAAAGTTTTTCCTAATATCCAACCTTGACCTCCCCAGCTGTAATTTGAAACCATTGCTCCTGTTCTGTCCTCTGCTACCATCGAGAACAGCCAAGCTCCCTCCTCTTTGGAGCACCCCTTCAAGTAGTTGAAGGTTGCTATCAAATCTCCCCTCAGTCTTCTCTTCTGTAGACTAAATAAGCATAGTTCCTTCAGTCTCTCCTCATAAGTCATGTTCCCCAGTCCCCTAATCATTTTTGTTTGCCTTCCGCTGGACTCTTTCTAATTTGTCCACATCCTTTCTGTAGTGGGGAGCCCAAAACTGGACACAGTATTCCAGATGCGGCCTGACCAGTGTCGAATAGAGGGGAATTATCACATCCTTCGATCTGCTGGCAATACTCCTACTGATGCAGCCTAATATGCCATTGGCCTTTTTGGCCACAAGGGCACACTGTTGACTCATATTCCTCTTCCCGTCCACCATAAACCCCAGGTCCTTTTCTACAGCGCTGCTATTTAGCCAATCGGTCCCCAGTCTGTAGCAGTGCATGGAATTTTTTCGTCCTAAGTGTAGGACTTTGCACTTGTCTTTGTTGAACCTCATGAGGTTTCTTTCGGCCCAGTGTCCCAATTTGTCCAAGTCTCCCTGGATCCTGTCCCTGCCCTCCAGAGTATCTACCATTCCCCCCAACTTTGTGTCATCTGCGAACTTACTAAGCACACAATCTATTCCATCATCAAGATCATTAATGAAGATGTTGAATAGAACCGGCCCCAGGACCGACCCCTGGGGCACTCCACTCGTTACCGGTTGCCAACCAGACATCGAGCCATTGATTCCTACCTGCTGAGCCCATTGATCTAACCAGTTTTCGATCCACCTTACGGTCCACTCATCCAACCCATACTTCTTTAACTTGCCGACGAGAATGCTGTGGGAAACCATATCAAAAGCCTTGCTAAAGTCAAGGTATACCACATCAACGGCTCTTCCCGCATCCACAAATCCAGTCATCTCATCATAGAAGGAAATCAGGTTGGTCAGGCACAATTTGCCCTTGGTGAATCCATGTTGACTGTTCCTGATCACTCTATTTTCCTCCAAGTGTTTCAGGATGGATTCTTTCAGGACCTGCTCCATGATTTTCCCAGCGATTGAGGTGAGGCTGACTGGTCTGTAGTTCCCCAGATCCTCCTCTTTCCCTTTCTTGAAGATAGGTACTATATTTGCCTTTTTCCAATCCTCCGGGACCTCCCCCGTTTGCCACAAGTTCTCAAAGATAATGGCCAGCGGCTCTTCAATCACTTCAGCCAACTCCCTCAGCACCCTTGGATGCAGTTCATCTGGCCCCATGGACTTGTGCACATCCAATTTTTTTAAATGTTCCCTAACCTCACTTTCCATTACCGAGGGCCTCTCTTTTTTCCTTTCCACGTTACCCTGTGTAGTAGCCTGGGAGCTGGCCCGCCCTGTGAAGACTGAAGTAAAAAAAGCATTGAGTACTTCAGCCTTTTCCACATCATCCACCACGAGGATGCCTGCCCCATTCAGTAAGGGACCTACACCACCCCTGATCCTTTTCTTGTTGCTGATATACTTATAGAACCCCTTTCTGTTATCCTTCACATCTCTTGCTAGCTGCAACTCCAATTGTCCTTTGGCCTTGCTGATTTTATCCCTGCAGTCCCGAGCAATATCTTTATATGCCTCCCTTGTCATCTGTCCAAGCTTCCACTTCTTATAAGCTTCCCTTTTATGTTTCAGCTCCCCGCAGAGTTCCCTGCTAAGCCACACTGGTCACCATCCACATTTGCTGTTCTTTCTGCACATCAGAATGTTATCTTCCTGTGCCTTTAACAGGGTTTCTTTAAATACAGCCAGCTGTCTTGGACACCTTTCCCTTTCAGATCAGCCTCCTAAGGGATCCTGCCCATCAGATCCCTAAGGGAGTTAAAATCTGCTTTTCTGAAGTCCGGGGTGTGTGTTCTGCTTCTTTCCTTCCTTCCATTGATCAGGATCCTGAACTCTATCATCTCATGGTCGCTGCTGCCCAAGTTGCCATTTACTTCTACTTCCCCGATCAATTCTTCTCTGTTTGTGAGCAATAGGTCTAGAGGTGCAAGGCCCCTAGTTGGTTCCTCCAGCATTTGTACTAGGAAGTTGTCCTCAAT
>ML686112.1:1657063-1670820 GCA_007922175.1 Pelusios castaneus
TGTCCTTAATGTTTAGGAATTTTCCAGCTACAATGGTCCCAGGGAGTGACCTGATGAGCCATTAAGGACATAAGGAATACAACCATTATGTCCTTAATGGCTCATCAGTTTACTCCCTGGGACCATTGTAGCTGGAAAATTCCTAAACATTAAGGACACAATGGTTTGACACACCCACCTCTCTCAGCCATTTCAATAAAATAACATAAGTTAAAGTATAGATAGAACACCATATTCCTAACTTCTAATTGAAATAGAATTCATAGACATAAACTATATAATCATTCTCAGCAAATTACTACCTTTCTATTGATACCAAGCATGACATAGCTCCTATGGATTATAGCATTTATGAGATATCCATTGAAAATAATATCATAAATGCTTCCCTAAATCCAGACAACGTCACACAGGGCTCTGTCCTGCCCTTTGGGGGTCATGCCAGGCTCCCCCTGTCCCTCCCCCCCGGCAGGGAGTGCATTGGTGTAGTCCTGGGGTAGCCCTAAGTCGACTTAGGGCTACCCCAGGGCTACACTGGCTTAATTCGACTTTAAAAAGTTGAATTAAGCCTTAGGTCGAGTAGAAAGGTGGTTTAATAAAGTCGACTTAATTTTCCTTAAGTCGACTTTATTTTCCTTAAGTCGACTTAAGCAAGCTGCTTAAGTCGACTTAAGCAAAGTGTAGTTTACACGCAGGGCAAATTAAGTTGACTTAAGCCAAGTTTAAGTCGATTGAATTTTCCAGTGTAGACACAGCCAGTAAGAGACAGTTCCTGTCATAAAGAACTAAAAGTCTTGGAGTGGGATTTTCAAAAGTGACTATGGGAATTAGGTACCCAACTAAAGGGTAATAACTAGATGCTTTTTATGCATTTACACAGGTTTTCCTTCTCCAGCCCTGGATTTCTTGTGACCCAAATTCAGAATTCTATGCCACTTTCCCTGCTCTGAAACATATGTGGTGAAGACTTGCTAATACAAATGTGATTGATCTTTATGGAAACTATTTCTCTCGCAAGGCCTATAAAAAGATGAACACTCATTGATATTTTCCCCTTTGACACTAGACTATAGGATGTAGCTTCATTTTGCAGAGCATAGACATGATTGCTTTGCATGGTGCAAAAAACCCAGAACCCTCCCAGCTTTTAAATGGAAGGTGGACCTCTCTGAGGGTGCATCTACACTAGTAAATTAAGTCGACTTAAGCATGATGATTGTCAATCAGCAATCAGAATGGCTCCCAAAAATACATGTGATCCTGAAAGTTAGCTCAGCATTTAAAATAATCTAGGTCCTAAATCAATCCTGTTAGAGGTCATGGGTATTTATATAAAAAGTTAGAAGAAGGTAGCAATAACTGTGATGAGCCTTTATTATTAGTCTTCTTCCATGTCCAGAAAAAGCATCTCTTAAAAATATATTGCACTGACAAATTCAGCTACTGTAACTCAGTTTCCTGGACTCAGTATTTAAGCTTCATCACTTTCTCTAGACTTATTTTTTAAGATGGACTTTCAACTTCAGACTGATATATTAACTTGCTAACATTATTTTCCACTACCATGGCCTATGACTGATTTACTTGGGAGAATATATGATCTGTGTAATCAATTGTGTATTCCAACGATTGCGGACACAGTTGCTGATAACCCAGGAGGACAGAATCCAAGACAAGGAGCAATGTAATGTAAGGAGAAAGGTCATGTACGATGTACCTGTCTGCAATGAACAACAGTTTAAGAGGTCTTCCAGCAGGCACCCTCCTTAGGACAAACATACTGCAGACCAACAGAGAGTCAGACACCTTGAGTTCCCAAAACAGCATGGCCGATATAATGTGGGCAATAGAACATCTGTAAATATAATTAGTGGGTTACAGATTGTAGATGAGCATTAATACGTTTAATCATGGAAACAGATGGATTGTCTGGTAGTCAGTGTAATTTTGCAGCTGGTCCATGGTCCCACACTGCCTCTCCTAAACAAAAACGTTGCTTGTGGTTTTGTAGATGTTGCATGAAGTGATATGTTTAAAAAGAAAAGCTCATTAAAAAGTGAATCTATATTAGAACAGGTACTTAATTGTACAGTGTATCTTAATAAAATCATCATAATACATAATTTATAATCCTCCAGTAAAGTAATTGTCATGCAAGGTACCTAATTAAAATAACGATAATAAGAGCTGTGCACTGTGGGACAGACTCAGTATCCAAGAGCTTTTGCTGAGACACACAGGTGCTTCATTGTGTCCTATGCACACCTGAAGATCTGCCCACTTCATTTAGGTGCCTAAATGGAAACTGCTCCATACTGAAAATCCAGTCCTATTGTTTCTAAAAGGGGAAAAGAGCAGAAGCAAAATATTCCCTTTGGCTCAAAGATACCACACCAGTGAGGCAGATTCTGTTTCCTATAGTTATAATCTATGTAAGGCAGGGGACCCTTTTCAAGTGGGAATTCTGCTATCTCCTGAAGTAGCATCTTGCTGAGCAGATACCCAACAGTTATGGTGACTATCATATATCCTCCCATGGCACATAAATATTCTTCAGCAGTGACCATGAGATAGTTGAGTTCAGCATCCTGACTAAAGGAAGGAAGAAGAGCAGCAGAATACAGACCTCGGACTTCAGAAAAGCAGACTTTGATTTCGCCAGGGAACTGATGGGCAGGATCTACTGGGAGGCTAATAAGAAGGGGAAAGGAGTCTAAAAGAGCTGACTGTATTTTAAAGAAACCTTATTGCAGGTTCAGGAACAAACGAACTTGATTGCAGAAAAATTATCAAATATGGCAGGTGACCAGCTTGGCTTAACAGAGAAGCCTTCAGTGAGCTTAAAAACAACAAGGAAGCTTAAAAGAAGAAAGTTTGGACAGATGACTACACAGGAGTATAAATTTATTGCTTGAGCATGTAGTAAGTGAAATCAGGAAGGCCAAAACACAACTGGAATTGCAGCTAGCAAGGAACATGAAGGGTAACAAGAAGGATTTCTACAGATATGTTAGCAACACAAAGAAGATTAAGGAAAGTGTGAGTCTTGTACCAAATAGTAGAGGCAACTTAGTGTCAGATGGTGTGGAAAAAGCTGAAGTACTCAATCATTTTTTTGCCTCTGTTTTCACAGACTATTGTACTGGGTAGCGTGACTTGGGGAGAAGGTGAGCAGTCCTCCATGGTGAAAGAACAGGTTCAGAACTATTTAGAAAAGCTGATGTGCACACGTCCATGGGGCTGGCTACAGTGCAGCCAAGGATGCTGAGGGACTTGGCTGATGTGATTGTAGAGCCAATGGACATTATTTCTGAAAACTCGTGGAGATGATTAGAAAAAGGCAAACCTTGGGTAAAAACTTGGTTAAGTTGACTTAGAGCGTCTATACTAGAATGTCCACACAGGCAGTCATTAGGTCGACCCAGAGCCGACTCTGGGGAAGGAAGCCTCCCGGGCTTCTCGGACAGGGGAGCCCCAGAGAAGCCGGCCACCGACACTCCCCTGTCCAGGGAGCCCCGGAGAAGTAAGCCGTCAGTGGATCCTGGGCCAGGGGAGCCTCTGTGGCTCCCCTGTACGGGGAGTCCCAGGGATGCAAGCCGCTGGTACTCCCCAGGCAGGGGAATCTCCGGGGCTGCCCTGTCCAGGGAGCAATGGCGGCTGTCTTCTCTGGCTCTCCTGGGACAGGGGAAACTCCGGGGCTCCCCTCTCTGGGGAGCACCAGGGAAGAGAGCCGCCAGCACTCCCCAGACAGGGGAGCCCTGGAATTTCCCCTGTTCGGGGAGCGCCGGCTGCTCTCTTCCCTGGGGCTCCCTTGTCTGTGGAGCCCCAGCGGCTCCCTTGTCCAGGGGAGTGCCGGGGACTCCCTGCAGATGGGGAGCCGGGCGGCTCCCTTGTCCCTGAACCATGGATCCACGAGCTGCAGGTCTCTTCCCCTAGCCCTAGGTCAACTTGAAGAATTAAGTTGACCTAGGGCGTCCACACCGGGTTTAGGTCAACTTAATAAGGTCGTCTTAGACCTTAAGTTGACCTAACGACTGTAGTTATTAAGTCGATTTAAGGACGCCATTGAGTTGACTTAATGAAAGCCTGGTGTGGAACTGGAGTAATTTAGGTTGCTTTAAGCAGCCTTAAGTTGACCTAAATTGCTAGTGTAGACATACCCACAGGCTGTGTCTACACTTAGAAAGTTAAGTCGACTTTAGTAAGTTGCCTTTATTAAGTTGACTTCAAGTCGACCATATCAAGTCAATGTAGAGAGTCTACACTAGACTCTTAAGTCAACTTGGGGGGCGTTGGAGGGGTGCATTGTGGGAAGTGTGGCAGCATGAGAGCAGAGAAGGGCTCGCCTCTCCCGGCCATGCCTTCAAAACAGGAAGTGAGCTCAGCCCTTTCCCATTGTGTCTGGCAACTTGGAGCCTGAGCAGATCATATATCAGCCTCTTCTCTTTCTCTTCTCTACCTAAACTGACCTCATAGTAGAACTTTATGCTCAAGGTATTTGGCTGTCAGATGTTTGTACAGCCAGTCTCTGCCTGAGACCAGGCAGGACCCTGATCCTGCTTGAAGTTGTTTCAAGATGGAGGGTACCAGACAAAAAGCCCCAGATCATTTGACTTGGGGGGGTTGGAGGGGTACATTCTGGGAAGTGTGGCAGCAGAGATGGTCTCTCCTCCCCCGGCCATGCCCTCAAAACAGGAAGTGGGCTCATCCCCTTCCCATTGTGTCTTGCAATTCGGAGCCTGAGCAGGTCATGGATCAGCCTCTTCTCCTTCTCTTATCTACCTAAACTGACCTCATAGTAGAAGTTTATCCTCAAGATGTTCAGCTGTCAGATGTTTGTACAGTCAGCCTCTGGCTGAGACCAGGCAGGGGCCAGATCTTGCTTGAAGTTCTTTCAGGATGGAATTTCCCAAGCAAAAAGACTCAAATCATTTGATTGGGGAGGGTGGGGGGTGTTTGGAGGGGTGCATTGTGGGAAGTGTGGCAGCAGAGAAGGTCTCCCCTCCCCTGGCCATGCCTTCAAATCAGGAAGTGGGCTCAGCCCCTTCCCATTGTGCCTGGCAACTCGGAGCCTGAGCAAGTCAGGGATCTGCCTCTTCTCCTGCGCTTTGTCAGCTAGCTGCATGGCACCTGGTGGTAAGGCTTCTTTGGCTGTGGAGCAGGCCTGTCTGGTGACTCACCAGCGCAGAGGAAGACGACAGCCTGACCCCCACCCTGCTGCCCCAGCAAGCTGCTGCAGTCACAGCACTGCACTCCGTGCCTCCTCATCTCTGGGCACGGGAGGCCAGCAGCGACTGGTGGGAGCGGATTGTCCTCACCACCTGGGATGACAACCTGTGACTGCAGAGCTTTAGGATGAGCAAGCGGACCTTCCTCGAGCTCATCTGTGAGCTCACCCCAGTTCTGCAGCACATGGACACCTGACTCTGACCCCCCCTGCCCATAGACAAGCGAGTGGCCGTCACTGTGTGGAAGCTGGCAACCCTGGACTCCGACTGCTCCATGGCCCAGCAATTTGGCATCGTGAAGGCCACCGTGGGGACCGCCCTCATGCAGGTCTGCATGGGACTCAACCAGGTCTTGCTAGCCCGCCTCGTCACCCCGGGCAACCTGCATGAACTCCTCGACGGCCTCGTCTGACTTGGCTTCCCCAACTGTGGGGGCACTGTGGATGACCCCACATCCCCATCCAAGCCCAGAAACACCGCATCAGGGACTATGTCAACTGCCAGGGGTACTATCCCGTGGTCCTGTAGGCCCTCATGGACCACCACGGGATCCTCCAGAACATCTATGTGGGCTAGACGGGGAAGGTGCATTACGCACGGATCCTGTGCAACTCCGCCCTGTACAGGCGCATTCAGGTGGGCACCTTCTTCCCCGACCACACCATCACCATCGGGGACGTGCAGGTGCCAGTCCTGATCCTCAGGGATGCCACCTACCCCTTGCTCCCCTGGCTGATGATGCCATACATGGGCAGCATGGATACCAGCAGGGACCTCTTCAATAGGAGGCTCAACTAGTGCTGCAGCATCGTAGAGCGAGCCTTCAGACATCTGAAGACTCGCTGGAGGGCCGTCCTGACCCGCCTGCAGCTCAGTGAGAGCAACCTCCCGGTGGTTGTCAGCACACGCTCTTGCCTGAACAACCTCTGTGAGCTGCAAGGAGAAAGGTTTCCCCACGTCTGGGAGGCCGAGGCCGAATGGCTCGCTGTGCAGTATGAGCAGCCCGACGACACCCTGCCCCAGACTCAGCGGGGCCAGCGGCAAGCACAGCTCATCCGGGATGCTCCGAGGGCCCACTTTGACAGCGAGGAGCACTGAGGGGAGAGCCTGCTACCAGGCCCCATCACCTCCACCACCCGCCCATGCCTGCACCCTCCTCCTCCCAACGCACCCATCTCCCCGCTGTCCCCACACCAATAAAAAGCATGACACACTGTATAACAGTGTGCAGGGTGTTTATTCAGAGGGGGAAATAGGGGTTGGGAGGTTTGGGGTGAGTGAAGAGGGTTGGGGGAAATGAGGGAAGTTGGGACGGTTGGGAGGAGTGAAGAGGGTCGGGGGGAAGTGAAGAGGGTCGGGGGGGAGGGGCCAGTGCTAGTGGCCTCAGGAAGTCAAGTCTTGGGCTTGCAGACGTCCGTCCAGGGTCCAGGCCTGCCTGCGAGGAGGGCTGCCTCTGGAGCGTAGGGCTGGGCCGCAAGGGAACAGGCACTCCTCCAGGCGCTCCAGGAACTGGGTCTGCTGCTCCATTAGGTCGAGCATGTGCTCGAGCAGCCTCTGCTCGCTCCTCCACAGCCCCTGCTCAACCTGCCGGTGGGCATCCTCCTGCTTCTGCTGCACCGCCAGGTGTGCCTCGGTCCACTCACTGATGTGGACCAGGTCTTTGAGGAGCTCGTCCCATGAGCAACGCACCCTTCTTCTCCTCGTGATCAGGCCTGGTAGGGCATCAGGAGTGCCACGTGTCAAGAGTGCAGGGGCTGCGGGGGAGAAGCAGAGAAGAGAGTCCCTCCCATTAGCTGATACAGTCTGCATCCTGACAGCAGCTGCTGTCCTCAGACCATCCACCTGCTTCCCAGTCCCTATCCTTTGGGACGGGGACCCCTTGGGACACGCCGGGGTGCAGTGCTGCTCAGGTCAGGCGCAGTGCCCACAGTGGTGAGCTGCAGGCAGTCTTACCTCAGGGGTCTCTCCTGAAGCTATGTGCCATCAGTGTTGGTCACATGATGTTTGGCCTTGGTGCTCTCGCGTATGGTCCCCCTGACCCAAGGCCAGACACGCTACTACACCGCTCAGCTCGGGGTTGCCCCCCCCCCCCCCCCCCCCCCCCCCCCCCCCCCCCTGTGGGAGCACCTCCCCCCCGATCCTGACTGTCCCTGGGCCATGTTCCCCTGCAGTCCCTGTCCCACAGACATGTCCAGCTCTGCCCGCAGGGACGGAGGGAAGGAGGCAGAGAGGGAAGGAGGGGGATCTCACCAGCAGGTGCAGCAGGTGTGAGGCACGATGTCGCCTCGCCTGGGTCTTCTTTGGCAGGGGGAACCTGCTCCTCTTCCTCCTCCTGTGAGGCTGGGTCTGCCATCGGGGCAGGGATGAGCTCCAGGCTGACAGCTGACTCCAGGGCTGGCAAGGTGCCCTCCTGATCCTGCTGGGTGTTGGCCTCCCCCTGTTCCAGTACCACAGTCTCATCCTCTAAGCCCTCTTCCTGGTCATCGTCGAGGGAGGGGGGCAGGGCAGAGTTGATGGTGTGTGCTGGCAGGCTGCTGCTCTCCTGTGGTTGGCCAGGGCAGACTCTTCCTATGCCAGGAACTTTGGGAGGGAGGTCAGGGAGGAAGGTCTGGAGGCCATGGAGGTTGACTTAGGGCTACTCTGCATCTACACTGGCTTAGGTCGATGTAATAAGGTCTCCTGAAGCGTTAGGTCAACCTAAAAGGAGGTGTTATTACATCAACTTAACTTTTCATAGAATCATAGAATAATAGAGTTGGAAGGGACCTCACGAGGTCATCTAGTCCAACCCCCTGCCAAAAAGCAGGACCACTCCCCCTAAATCAACCCAGCCAGGGTTTTGTCTAACCGAGCCTTAAAAATCTCCAAAGATGGAGATTCTACCACCTCCCTAGATAGCCCATGAAGGAACTGCTTAAGTTGACTTAAGGAAAGCCCAATGTGGACACAGAGTAGTTTAAGTCAACTTAAGCCTCCTTAAGTCGACTTAATTTTTAAGTGTAGACGCACCCATAGTGCCTATCTTTAGAAAAGGGAAGAAGGAAGATCTGGGGTACTACAGACCAATGAGTCTCACCTTTGTTCCCAGAAAAATCACAGAGCGGGTCCCCAAGAAATCCATTTTGAAGCCCATCGAGAAGAGGAAGGTGATCAGGAATAGTCAGCATGGTTTGACCGAAGGTAGTCATGCCTGACTAACCTGACTGTTTTCTATGATGAGATGTCTGGCTTTGTGGATGTCAAGACAGTGGTGGACATGATACACCTTGACTTTAGTAACCTTTTGATACAGTCTCCCAAAATATTCTTGACAGCAAGTTAAAAAATTATGGGTTAGATGAATGGATTTTATAAGATGGATAGAAAGCTGGATAGATCATTGGACTCAATGGGTAGTAATCGATCGCTCAATGTCTAGTTGAAAGCTGGAATCAAGCAGAGTGCCCCAGAGGTTGGTCTTTGGGACTGGTTTTGTTCATCAACTTCATCAATGATCTGTATGATAGTGTGAATTGCACCTCAACAAATTCACAGAGGACACTAAACTGGGAGGAATGGTAATGCAATGGAAAGTAGAGATGGGTTACAGAGTGACCTAGATAAATTAGATGATTGGGCCAAAAGAAATCTGATGAGGATCAATATGGATAAGTGCAGCACTTAGGATGGAGGAATCTCACACACTGCTAAAGACTGGGGACCGACTGGCTAAGCAGCAGTTATGCAGAAAAGGTCTTGGGGATTACAGTGGGTAAGAAGATGGACATGAGTCAACAGTGTGCATTTGTTGTAAAGAAGGCTAATGGCATATTGGATGCATTAGTAGAAAAATTGCCAGCAGATTGAGGGAAGTGTTTATTCCTCTTTATTTGGCACAGGTGAGTCACATTTGGAGTACTGTGTCCAGTTTTGAGCCCCCATCTACAGAAAGAATGTGGACAAATTGGAGAGAATCCAGCAGAGGCAATGCAAATGATTATGGGGCTGAAGTACATGACTTCTGAGGAGAGGATAAAGGAACTGGGTTTATTTAATCTGCAGAAGAGAAGAGTGGGGGGGATTTGATAGAAGCCTTTAATTACCTTAAGGGGGTTTCCAGAGGATGGAGCTAGACTGCTGTCAGGGATTGCAGATGACAGAACAAAGAGCAATGGTTTAAAGTTGCAATTGGGGAAATCTAGTTTGGCTATTAGGGAAATCTTTTTCACTAGGAGGGTGGTGAAGCACTAGAATGGATTACCTAGGGAGGTGTAGAATCGCCTTCATTGGAGGTTTTTAAAACATAGCTTGACAAAACCCTGGCTTGGTTAATTTAGTTGGGGTTAGTCTTGATGCATTAATATCCTCTGTTATTTATAACTCTCTCATTTCCTTTATTTGACAATCAAAATGACAGCCCTGAGAAAAGTAATCATGGACTTCAGATGAAATGGATTTATTGGGTTAATCTTACAAACACATTTTTAAAATTCTAATTAAGAACTTGTTTTTTATGAACACATAATTAATTTGCTTGACTACAACTCTTCATTTCTTGATGCCTTCTGTGAAGGACTAGACTGTGAGTTCACAGAAGCCTGATGCTGCCCTATCTATGCTCCAGTAAGAAGTGAGTGCATGAGAACTCCTCAACACAGTAATTGAGATTTTTCAGTGGAGCCTAGAGGACTTAGGTACCCAACTCCCATTGAAATCCCAAAATGGCCTAGGCCCCATTGAAAGGCTACTGTTCTTTTAAGAGGCTTAAAAACAAGGAAGGCATTTATAGTTTCTGGCCTGCAGAATGAACATATTTGGGGTTGGGAAGGAATTTCCCCCCCAGGGGAGAATCCCTGGGATGTTTTCACTTTCTTCCATGGTCATGGGTCACTTGCTGGTGGATTCTTTGTACCTTGAAGTCTTAAAAACCATGGTCTGAGGACTTCAGTAACTCAGTCAGAGGTTAGAGGTTTATTACAGGAGTGGGGGTGAGAGTGAGGGTCTGTGGCCTGCATTGTGCAGGGGGTCAGGCACTAGCTGATCATAAAGATCCTTTCTGATTTTGTAGTCTATGAGTATGTGAGACCTGAACTGATTTGTGGTCCTGCAGCTACACACACAGCTCAACACAAATCCCTACATTCTTGGAGTCACACTCTTATCAGACCCTGTCTCTAGAGATCCCTTCTCAGTCCCTGAACTGGGACACACTCATGCTTGCGACTTGCCAGACACCACATCTTCTGGAACTGCTGCTGCCAGCTTGCATTGCTGATTCTGAGTCCTTCCACAGCAAGAGAAACAGGAAATAGACCCGTTTCCTAGTCAGCTGCCAAGTGTTTCAGTTGCTTCTTCTGAATGATGCTATGGGAAGATTTTTGCTGATTTCTGGAGCTGGTTGAATTATTCATTGTGAATAATTTATTAGGTGAATTATACTTTGTTTTCAGACAAATAATGAATGGCCCTTAGAGGTATTCCCTAAAGAGAATGAAAGATTTTAAGCCCTGTGCATGTAGCATTTTTAACCGTAATGATTTAGCTGTCCATTCCACCTCCTTGGTAAAATTATTGAGCTGGAACAGCTGGATCAATTCCCTTTTCAAGAAGCTCTAGTGCTCTATTCTGGCATTCTTGAAGTTCAGGCTGGCCAGAATTCTTTCAGAGCTTACTTCTCAGCTTCACTCACCTTGTTACTTTCAGAACATGCAGATTGGTAATAGAGTTGCTCTTCAGTCCCTCAATTCATGCCAATGAGCTGGCAAAAATTATACGAAACAGACTAGAAATAAAAGATCAGATGCTCAGTAGTTTAAATACGCCAGGTAGCACTAAAGTCAATGGAGCATTGTTTATTTACACCAACTAAGGATGTGGCCTAGGGTCTTTTTACAAATGTGGCTTAGGGAGTCACAAACAAAGGATCAGAATCTTTATCCTTTACTCATACTAAATAGCACCTTGCTCCACTGAACTCAGTTGAACTATTTGAGAAATACGTAAGACTAAGGCTAACAAAATCTGACCCAAAATGATTTTTGGGGTCTCAGTGACTGACCAGCAGATTGTGATTTTCTCCACAGAATGACATGACACGGTGGCTGTCTACACTTGTAAATTTAGGTCGTCTTTAGCTAAGTCGACTTAACTAAGTCGACTTAGTGCATCTGCACTATAAAATTAAGTTAACTTAAGGGGGACCTTGCAAATTCGACCTAGAGCGTCTCCACTTGATGCTTAAGTCGACTGGCAGGAGCTAGGGGGACTAGGAGTGGTGCATGATGGGAAGTGTGGCATGCAGCAGTCAGGAAGTGCTCTCCCTCCCCAGGCCAGTCCCATAAAAGAGGAAGTCCCCTTTGTGCCTGGAAAAATGGAAGCTGAGCAGGTCAGGGACCGGGCTCTTCTTCTCCTGAGAATTATCAGGCAGCTGCGCAGCACCTGGCATCTACTGATGAGGCCGCTTCTATTTTGGACCAGGCTTTGCTTGCAAGCCACCAGCACACCAGCCTGACCCCCACCTTGCTGGCCCGGCAAGCTGCTGCAGGCAGTGAAGTGCGTGCTGTGCCTCGCCGCCTCTAGGCGCGTGCAGCCAGCACTGACTGGTGGGAGCGACTCGTCCTGACCACCTGGGACAACACACAGGGGCTGCAGAACTTCAGGATGAGCAAGTGGACCTTTCTCGAGCTGGTCCACGAGCTCACCCTGGTTCTGCAGCAGATGGACACCCGGCTGCGACCCGCCCTGCCCGTCAACAAGAGAGTGGCCGTCGCACTCTGGAAGCTGGCAACCCCGGACTCGTACCACTCCGTCGGCCAGCAGTTTGGCAGCGGGAAGGCCACCGTGGGGACCGCTGTCAGGCAGGTCTGCAGGGCGATCAACCGCATCCTGCTAGCCCAACTCATCACCCAGGGCAACCTGCATGATCTCCTGGATGGCCTCGCCGGGCTGGGCTTCCCAAACTGTGTGGGTATTGTGGACGCCACCCACGTACCCATTTGAGCCCCAGAATACCATGCCAGGGACTACATCAATCGAAAGTGTTACTACTTCATCGTCCTGCAGGCCCTGGTGGACCACCGCGGGATCTTTCAAAACATCTACGTCGGCTGCCCAGGGAAGGCATATGATGTGAGGATCCTGTGGAACGCCGCCCTCTACAGGCGCATGCAGGCGGGCACCTTCTTCCCCGACAACACCATCACCATCGAGGATGTGCACGTGCCCGTCCTGATCATGGGAGATGCTGCCTACCCCTTGCACCCCTGGCTGATGAAGCCTTCTCCCAGAGGCTTAACCGGTGCTGCAGCATCGTTGAGCGAGCCTTTGGATGGCTGAAGACCTGCTGGAGGGCCCTCCTGACCCTCCTGCAGCTCAGAGAGAGCAACCTGCCGGAGGTTGTCAGCACATGCTGCTGCTGCCACAACCTCTGCGAGCTGCGGGGGGAAGGGTCCCCCACGTCTGGGAAGCCAAGGCCGAGGCCTCAGGGCTTGTGGTATTTTGACTATCAAACCCTTAGACTGCAAGTCCCTTAAGGCAGGGACTGTATTTTATTCTGAGCCTGTACAGTGCCTTGAACATTGGGCCCCTGTTCTCCACTGGGAACTTTAGATGAATTGTGATGAAATTAACAATCAATAGTAATAGAATAAATTATAACTCGGCACGGGCGGGCATTGTGTCTTTGACCTTCTGCAAGGCAGGGTCTCAGCCTTAGTTGTTGTTTTCGGAAGTGCAGCCCTGCAGAAAGAGATATTTCCAGAAATTAAATCTCAGTACCCACCAGTGAAATCAAACCAAACCTTTTGCAAAGTTCACATTTTATTTGGCTACTTTTGTTTTTTTTTAAAGGATTTTCTGCACTTTGGGATTTTTAGCTTGAGTGAAAACAGGAAGTACCCAGAATCTTACGAGAGCCATGTCTTGTGAGGTTTCCAGCTCAATTCCCCCAATCAAAGGCAGATCCTCCTGTTTCCCTCCCCCGCACCTCTTTGTCAATGTAATGCGCTGTTACATTGCTCCACCAGCCCTGTTGATTATCATGCGTGGCTGATGTGGATTTCCCAAAGACAGGATTAAGTCTTGACAATACAATTTCTGCCTATTCTGAAGTCTAATTTGGTTAGATTAAAGAAGCTCCCTCACTAACCTCAGAGCAATGAGGTCTATTTGCTAACTTAGTATGATATTCTAGTGTGCTAAATTCCCAAGTGGATTAGTTACTGTTCTGAAATGTGGTGCCTGAGAGATTGTGAACTCAATAAAGAAAATGAAGTAGAAGGAATGAAATGTAAAGTGCTCTATTAGGTTTATTCCAGAACATAGATCAGAGTTATTGTCCAGAAAGAACAGAATGCAATTTGATTATATTTCACTATTATATCTCTATGTTGTCCCATTGTTACAGCTTCAAATTTTTAAAGCAACTCCCTCAAATAGACTGGCTCTTGCTGCCGCCTTCTATCTATCTCTATTTTATCCAAGCCACAAGATGAATGGGGGGGCAAGGGGAATTTGACACCATGTGCACTATACTTCCTCATCCCACTTCTC
>ML686112.1:1670830-1684103 GCA_007922175.1 Pelusios castaneus
AAATTTTCACACATTTGTTTGTTTGCCTAAAACAAGTTGAAAAGCAGAGTCTTGCTTGACAATGGTGGTGGTTTCGCTAGATAGAGAAGAGAATGCGCAATCTTCTGGTTGGTGTTTCTGATGGGTCCAAACACCAGGAAGCGAAAGCCATTTAGACTAGGATATGTTTTGTTTACTTCGAAGATATGTGGGAAATAAATCAGAAATAGAAATCTGAAGTCAGGTTATTTATCAGGAGACTGAATGTGGATCTAACTTTAGGCATGGTAAGTGCCCAGTAGCATCTATTGAGGTCAATAGGAACACAACCTCCTTGAAAATCAGGTTCTTATTAAGGAACCTGAATAATGATTTTTGGCACAGAATTTCCAAAGCCACCTTGTGGATTTTATCAATTTTTATTAATTTTAATTCAATTTCTTCATTCAAATCTCCTACGCATCTTGCAAATCTCAGCACAGGAACTAAATATGGATTTACACCAAGATTTGTAAAAGAACTCAGCACCCAAAACCTCCTGTTTAGGTATCACATACCTCTTGAACTGGTCAAAATTCAGCTTTTCCATTCCATGAGAAATTCTGAGATGTCAAAAACACAAACCGAGTCCTGTGGTACTTTTAGGCTGTGTCTACACTTGTTAATTTAAGTCGACTTAGCTAAGTCGACTTAGCATGTCTACACTTAAATTTTAAGTTGACTTTGGGGGGACCCTATAAAGTCGACCTAAAGCATCCATACTGGATGCCTAGGTCGACTTGTAGGGGCTAGGTGGACCTGGGACTGGTCCACGGTGGCAGGGGGAGCACCCCTTGCCAAGTGCCAGGGGGCTCAGCCTTTGCCCCATTGTACCTGGGTACAATGGGGCAAAGGAGAACAGAGACCCTGCCCTGTGGGGGGGCATGCCAGGCTCTCCCTGTGCCAGCCACCCTGGCAGGGAGGGCAGTGGGGAAGTCCTGGAGAGCCCTAAGTCAACTTAGTGTCGACTTAGGGCTACTCCACGTCTACACTGGCTTAAGTCGACTTTCTAAAGTCAACCTAAGCCAAAAGTTGACTTAAAACTAGGTTTTATAAAGTCGATTTAACTTTTCCTTAAGTCGACTTAAGCAGCTGCTTAAGTTGACTTAAGGAAAGTGTAGTGTAGACGCAGAGTAAATTGAAGTCAATTTAAGCAATCTTAAATCAACTTAATTTGTAAGTGTAGATGCACCCTTGAAGACTAACAGATTTATTTATCGCATGAGCTTTTGTGGGAGAAAATCCCACTTCATCAGAAGCTTTGAAGATGGGAAATTTGCAGAAAGGGAGGAAATTAAATGCAGGGAAGTGTATGACATAGGATCAGGTCAGGCTGTAACTGCAAATCAAAATAGGTGTTAGGATTCATGCTGTTCCCCATTGTTTGAATCATAACATCTGTTTTGATTTGCTATTACAGACTGACCTGATCCTATGCCATTCACTCCCCTGCATTTAATTTCCTCCCATTCTGTATGCTATTTTCTCCCACGAATGCTCATGCGATAAATAACTCTGTTAGTCTTTAAAAGTGCCACAGGACTCTGTTGTCTTTCTACAATAGACTAACACGGCTACCCCTTTGGAATTTGACCACTGTTTATTGGTAGCGATTACATTTGTTATCTAATTTTTTGCATATTTTTTTTTCAAATGAACATGGTAATCTGGTTTAAACAGCCAGGTGGGGACTGCCTCTTTATAGAAGAAATTATGGATTGTATCAAGCCAGAGGTGTTGGTTCTATCTGCATTCAGCCCCTACCAGGTGAAGAGAACTTATCTAGATAGATAGATAGATAGATAGATAGATAGATAGATAGATAGATATAAACACTAAAATGGGGTACAAAGCATCTAAGGGTGCATCTACACTTACAAATTAAGTCGATTTAAGATTGCTTAAATTGACTTAATTTAATCTGTGTCCACACTATATTTTCCTTAAGTCAATTTAAGCAGCAGCTTAAATCGACTTAAGGGAAATTAAAATCGACTTTATTAAACCTCGTTTTAAGTAGACTTTGCTGACTAAGTCGACTTTATTAAGTTGACTTAGCCAGTGTAGACACAGAGTAGCCCTAAGTCGACTTTAAGTTGACTTAAAGGGCTTCAAGGGCTCCCCCACTGCCCTTCTGCCAGGGTGGCCGGCACAGCCAGAGCCTGACATGCCCCCCCACAGGGCAGGACAGAGCCCTGCCCACCCTGCTCCTATGCCCTGCCAGTGTCCCTGTCTGGCTGAGCCCCCATTGTGCTCAGGTACAATGGAGCAAATGCTGATCCCCCTGGCACTTGGCAAGGGGTTCCCCCCCACCACTGTGGACCTGTCCCAGGTCCACCTAGCCCCTACAAGTCAACTTAGACGTCTAGTGTGGATGCTCTAAGTTGATTTGGCAGGGTCCCCTTTAAGTCAACTTAATTTTTGAGTGTGGAGATGCTAAGTCGACTTAACAAAGTCAACTTAAAGTCGACTTTGTTAAGTCGATTTAGCTAAGTCGACTTATTTGGCCAAGTGTAAACATAGCCTAAGGGACTCAGAAACTGTCACACAGAGGATATGGTTGTTGCTGAAATAAGCAAGGAGTCCTATATGGCACTCTTAAAAACTAACACATTTATTTTTCACATAAGCTTTTGTGGGTGAAGTCCCACTTTGTCAGATGGCTGTTGCTAGATGTTGACATCCAAGTCTGCATACAACTGAGATCATTTCTGTATTATAAGCATGAAAATGGCCATAGTTAACTCCTCAAGTCCAACAGGGGTGCTGCAAGTGATAATTATGGAAGAAATCAGACCAATCTTTATTTAATTATTTACCATGAGTGTGGGGAGAGGAGAACCCAGTAATCTCCTATTGTGCCGCTGGTATCCAAGGAAGCCTGATTAAGGTGGCCTGGGTTTACAGGAGAGTCTTTTCTTGGCTAGAGATGTTAAATGTCTTTGGGGTGGGGGAAGCAATGGAACCCCCCTCCCCTCCCCATCTTCTAGTCCTATTGCAACAACAGTGGGCCTTTCCCTGAGGCAGAATTTTGAAGGCAGTTTCATAAGGAGCAGGGGTCACAAGCAGAGGCCTCACACCAAGGAGTATAAAGCTGGCCATAGACAAGGAACAACAATGGTAGCAAGTGAAAACGTGTCAGTGCTTTTGACAGTTCTGATACCATCTGATACCAGCAAATTCGCTTCTATTGGATTTGTGCCATTGTAATCGCCAGTGAAAAGGGAAACCCTCTAATTGCTGCAAAGAAAGGCTCTCTGTAAAGGTTGACGATGGTTGTGAGATGATGAAGACACATTGGATCACACACTACTGCTTTTTAAAATAAAAATATTGAATGCTTCTCTCATTTTCTCTTTCTTCTTTCAGTGGAGAAGGAACACAGCTTATATGATGACATAGTTTGAGTATTGTTGTTAAATAGGTAGCTATGCTCTGATACATTACAAGACATGGGTGGTGGTGATGATATAGGTAATGTGGCCAGCTATGCTGCAAGACACTTTTGAGGAGCTTGAGAAACAATGTTCATAAAGAATGACAGAACATCCCTTTATTCTGTCTTTGCCTGGGATAAAGCACAAGAGATCCAGGGCCAGGTTTTGATAGCTGTAAATCTAGGGTAACTCTATGGACCATAAACAAGGAGTCTTGTGGCATTTTAAAGACTAACAGATTTATTTGGGCATAAGTTTTTGTGGGCTAGAACCCATGTGTTCTAACCCACGAAAGCTTATGCCCAAATAAATGTGTTAGTCTTTAAGGTGCTACAAGAATCCTTGTTTGTTTTGCTGAAACAGACTAAAATGGCTACCCCTCTGGAACTTGCCTCTATAGACAATGGTGGAGATTTCATTGGTGGACGTGAAATCAGAACTTCCAAGGATTTTTCATAAACAGCAGGG
Source organism: Pelusios castaneus (assembly GCA_007922175.1). Taxonomy (NCBI): domain Eukaryota; kingdom Metazoa; phylum Chordata; order Testudines; family Pelomedusidae; genus Pelusios; species Pelusios castaneus. The sequence goes on from ML686112.1 coordinate 1,674,754, forward strand.
GATTCCTGATAGATTTATTTGTAAGCAATATGCAATGGGTCATTTTTCTAAAAATAACCTCCTAGCTCCACCACAAGGTAGGGGCTTGATGCAGGCATTACTGGGTGATGTTCTTTGGCCTGTGTTCTGCATGCAGTCATACTAGATGATCATAAAGGTCCCTTCTGGCACTGAAATCTATGAATCTATAGGCCAGATATTCATCAAGTTAGTGAAATAAGGTGTTCACTCTACTCAGGCCCTGAAGGGATTAAGAAGGCCCAGAAGAGATCAATTACCTTCACAGTTGTAGCTGGTGGGAGGCCCTGGGATTAATAAATGCTAAATGCTGCTGAAGCCCAGCTGTGGGAGAAGTTGGGAACGGATTATAAAGAGAGGAAGTTTGCAGGAGTAGGAAGATGCAGGCAGAGAATCTGCAGGTGATCTTAAGGAGCAGAGTGGTTGACGTGGAGGAGGTCATTCAGGGGAGAGTATAAGACTTGAGACCCTAACCCTGGAACCAGGGTCAACACCAGAAGCATTGTAGGGAAAGAGACTGAGAACACAGGGTAGGAAGAAGTCCAAGGAAAGAGCAAAAAGGAGGGAGCCTGCTAAGAACTTGGCTGCTGGGTATAGGGTTCCTGGTCTGGAACCCCTTGCAGAGGAAGAACTGAGGCTAGTCTAGTCTGGCTAGACTTTGATAACCTGGGCTATATGGTGACTTAGCTGGAAGGGTGAGTTGTGAAGAGAATTATGGGAAGAGAGACCATTGCAGTCATGATGGCATGGGTGCCATATGGGAAAGAAGCCACCAGCCACATCTGTCTAGGAGGAGGTGCTCTCATGGTGAATGGACCTTGTCTCGGTTATATTTATGTGGGTTACATTTGAAGTGGTTAATCCTCTTTCTTGAAACATTCATAGGGCTATGTAAGGGAATGCAGAGGCCATGACTTTCCTGTCATTTACGCTATTGTTCCTGCCGGGCATCTCAGTTGGTTTTGGTGAGGCTACTGCTGTGTTGAACTCATGTGTGTAACAGAGAAGTCAGGCACAGACGCACTGCCTGGCACCTTTCTATGCGCCTGTGTATACCTGAGCCAAGGGGGTGTGAAAAGTTACCAAATCAGAGTCTGTCAAACCCAGATTCAATGTGCTTCACTCATTCCTCACCTGAGCTGGTAATTCTATCATGGTAGACTAGTATGAACAAGTGTGATTATTATTACTATTAGTGTTTGTATTGGAGTATAACCTAGAGCAGGGGTTCTCAACGTTTTTTCCATCGCAAACCACCTGACAGAAGATGTTCCCCTGTGTGGCACACTACAATCTACCAGTGGCAGTGGGACTTGGGAGGCTGTGGCGCTCTGGAGGATGCAGCACTCTGGGACCTGGGTGAAGGCAGAATCAAGCCAGTGCAGGCTGGTGCTCTTGTGGTCTGGCTGAATGGGACTGGGTTATTTTTGTGGGGCAGGCGGTGGCCCCCTCCACACTCCAGGATCGCTGGGTTGCAGCCCCTAAGTCCCTTTACTCCTCTGGCCCTGGCTGCTGCCTGTGTTGTGCAGCAGGAGTGGGCTGTTGAGGGTAGCAGAGAGTGGCGGGCAGCAGGAGCCCCACACTGGCTCCAAGATGAGCTGCCAATTTTCTGTGACACACCTCCTGGCTCTTCATGACACACCTTTGTGTCCTGACACAGTGGTTGAGAACCACTGACTTAAAGAGCCAATTAAGTGCTAGGTGCTGTATAAACAGAACAAAGAGATAATCCCTATCCTAAAGAGCTTTCAATCCAAATATAACACATAAGACAACAGATAGCTACAGCAAACTGGGGAGCACAAAGAGGCTATAGTGAAAAGCAGTGGTCCCAACACACCCTAACAAGACCAAGGGACAGAAACTCTGGTGCAGGTGCAATGCCAAAAACCCGAATCTTGAGCTGGGTTTATGTCTGCTTTGTGCCACTAGGGAGGTGCTACGCAAGTCGTGCTTTCCTGGGAATCTAGCCCATGACAGCAGGTGAGGGGGGAATAAGCAGCAAAAATTAAGTTCCAAGGGGGTAGCTGTGTCTGTCTATTGCAGAAAAACAAATAGAGTCCTGTGGCACTTCTAAAGATTAACGGATTTATTTATCGCATGAGCTTTCATGGGAGAAAATCCCACTTACTAGACGCTTTGAAGATGGGAAATTTACGGAATGGAAGGAAATTAAATGCAGGGAAGTGTATGACATAGGATCAGGTCAGGCAATAAAAGCAAATCAAAATAGATGTTAGAATTCAACCACTGGGGAACCTCACCTTCCTCTATGTGCTGTTCCCTAATGTTTGAATCTTAACTCCTATTTTGATTTGATGTTAGAGCCTGACCTATGTCATACACTCCCCTGCATTTACTTTCCTCCCATTCTGTAAATTTCCCATCTTCAAAGCGTCTGACAAAGAGGGATTTTCTCCCACAAAAGCTCATGCGATAAACACATCGTTTAGTCTTTAAAAGTGCAGCAAAAATTAGTGATCTTTAAGAAAGGGTGGGTATGATTCATCACGGAGCTGGTATAACTCTGGGATAAGGCAGGAGATGATCCTGGGGCAGATTCTCTCCTTCAGACTTGCTCCTTGCAGCATCAGTGGGGTTGTAATTTGTCAGTCAGTCACATGATACGATCTTGGGTTCCCTCTGTGGGTGGCTTGAGAGTTCACAAAGAGAGGAGAAAGCCAAGTAATTTCAAGGTGGCTGTAGGAACACACCAGGTGAAAACTCTTTCTCCAAAGCATATCAGCGTGAGCATTTATGCAGCTTTCGCTAACACTGAACATTCCTATGATGGAAAAAATCAATTAAACACATTTGTTGGAAACCACCTTAACGTTCTGTGACTCAGCTTGTTATCTGCAGATCAGGGATAAAAGCACTTCCTTCCTCCCAACCTTTTCTCCACCTTGTCTATTTAGGTTGTAAGCTGTTCAGGGCAGAGACTTTCTCTGACATAATTGATAATAGACTTGGTTAAAGCCTTTCTTCTCTCTATGAAACAAACAAGAAGTCCTGTGACACTTTTGAAGGCTAACAGATTTATTTATCACATGAGCTTTTGTGGCAGAAAATCCCACTTTGTCAGAAGCTCATGCGATAAATAAATCTGTTAGTCTTTAAAAGTATCACAGGACTTCTTGGTTTTTTTTCTGAACTAGACTAACGCAGTTACCCCTTTGGATCTTCTCTATATAGTTTCTTCTGTTAAAAAAACGGCTAGTGAATTTGGAGATACATGCAAGAAACTATGCATAAAAGAACACATTTTAATATGGAAATGTGAAACAATTCAAAAAATTCTTTAGCAATGATTAACAGTTCAAATATGAATGATCACACTGAGGTTATCAAGCAGGGTAAAAGATTTGGGTTACTGTACATCAAGCAAAATCCTGTATTCTAGCTTTTGATTAACATGAAAAAAATAGAAACATTGTCCAAAAGATTAAATAAACCCTTCCCAGCATCTCTTAGATTGACATTTGTGGCTGAGGAATCTCTCCTTTGAAGAAAAAGCCCTGTCTAATATTAATCTTTGTTATCAGATAGCACTTGTAAAGAACTGCGGATCTTAGTGGTTTGTTAGGAGAAGCTGGTATTAGTAATTTATAAATGAAAAGAGTGGAGCATCTGTTTGTCATTTTATCATTGCATCAATTTCTTTTGACTAACAAAGAGGTGGGTTCTCCCCCTGTCCAATGACAAAATATTTTCTGTGCTTGTATTGTCTGGCACTGCTTCATGTTTAAAATTTTGTTCTTTCACCTTGGCCAGTCTGACACTGACAAATGATTCATATAGCGGGAAGTACCCTCAACCGGGAGGTGAAGCTATCGCCCTTTGTGTACACAGTGTCCTACATAGGTGACTGTAATGACTGTAATATATCAACAGGAAATGCAGCTGCAGAAAATGGGGTGATTCCAGAGCCTGGGAACAAATGTTATTTATTTGCGCTGTTTTGAGATGAGCTGCTAGAAGCATTTTTCTAATGGGCCTAATGAGTCTCCGAAGGTCTTGCTTCTTGTCTTATTTCTCACAGTGGCTAAAAATAGAAGTTAGTATTTGTGGAGCTGTAGAGCTCAGTAAATAGATTTCTTGTGCAGTCAATAAAGCACTTTAAAACACTTATTGTCCCCTGAATGGACTATACTCTGACTTAAGTTGCATTGTGCTGTTATCCTCACAGTCTCTTAAGCAACCAGGGGAATGTTATACATGTTGTGGCAGTTCCTACGCTGTTTGCCACCACCCTGGTTGTGAAACTCCTTGTAACACATCTGTACCCAGGGCAAAATTTACGCAGAGGCTGTAAGGGCTGCAGCCCTGGCCGGAATGGAGGCCCCAGACTGCAGTGTCTAAAACCTGTGCTTATCCAGCCCTGCCAGCACAGTGTCGGCAGGGCTGCTGGGGTGCGGGAGTGGGTGCTGGAGGGGGGTGGGCCCTTGGGTCCAGAGGTCGTGGCTGGCCAGGGGACTCCAGCTTCACCCCCAGACTGGCTGGTCTGCCAGTGGGGGACCAGCTGGTGCTTGGCCCATGCCCTCTGGAGGCAGAACCGGCCAGTACCCATCGGCTTCTGGGATGGCCCTCCAAGCCTGTAGCACTATTGGTCCGTACCAGGGACCCCAAGGGCCAGCCACAACAGCCTGAGCTGTGGGACCCTGGCAGGGTGGCCTGATAGCGCTGTGGGGCTTGGAGGGCTATGCCAGAGGCTGATCTGTGTGCCAGCCGGCCCTGCTCCTGGAGCGCAGTGCTAACTTTCTAGCCACCCCCACCCCACCAACAGATCAGCTGGTCCAGGGTTGGGACCCCTGTGGCCAGCTGCATCCTCTGCCCCCAGGCCATGGTGGTGGGGGCTGGGGCCCACAGCAGGAGAAACTGGTGCTTCAGGGGGAGGGGGCCTATGGTGGGGGGGGCAGGGGCCCCAGGCAAGTAAGCAGCCCTGAAAAGCAGGCTCCTTTTGATCCTGATCTCTGGTACCCATTACAGTGAGCTTCAAGAACTGATGTGCCCCCAGTGGAAGGGTGATAACCCTGAAAGCCAAGGAAAGAATCTAATTTCATTCAAAGGAAAATTATAGGAGACTCGCAAGGATTGTGCAGCCACTTCTGTGTGGATGCAGCATTGTGAGCTGATTTCTAGCAATGCTCCCAGACTATCCCAGGAGGAGCAGACAGCCATGAGGTCCCTGGCTAGTCTATGCTACTGTGGGACACCCCCCCCAACCTAGGGGGTGCAATCAGTCTGCTCTTACGTGAGTGCTAAATGAGAGTGCCAGATGGGTCTTGATGTGGAAAAAGAGGCCATGCTGTGGAAAAGACTGGAAACCATTGAGACGGCCAATTTGTTGGATGAAGGGGATTGTCTTGTCTTATCGGCCTTTGTAACCTATGCGAAGGATTGCCATGTACAGCTCTCCCAGGCTCAGGGCAGTGTGCAAAGCTGGCTTCAAATCAGTTTTGCATCCCTCACCCTGTATTACACTGTGTGGTCCTCAATCAGTGATCTAGGCCAGTGGGTGCAATTAATGAACCTGCCTCAATTTTATGCATAACTATAGACGTTGAAGAAAAAAATACATTCCGATTCTGTGACCATGTGAGAGATTTGTGAAAGGAGCGCTGGCCCATAGTTGCTACAGGTTTGCTATAAATTCTATGTTCCTAGACTGATATATTTCCAATGCACTGAACAATGGTTTTTTGCTGGCTGAACTTGAAGCAGTTGGAATTTAGCAGCCACAGTGCAGTGCTTTCGCTAGTCATCCTGGCAGTTTGGATACAGAACCAGAGATCTCATCATGGTGGTCTAAGTAGGGACCTTCTGAAACATCACTGTCGCATTGTATTTTCATTGCTGTGTGAGTTGTATGTGGCCTTCTTCTCCTCTCAGAGCCCAGACTTGGCCAGTTGCAGGATTGGGTATTTGGTTACTGTCTGATGTCCCTGCCTGGCTGAATCACTGAGCTGCTGCTGCATGCCCTAGCTAGAGATTCAGCATAAGGCTGAGGCAGAGGCGTAGCAAGAACTAATTTTTTGGGCGGGGCCTATCATTGACCCAGCTGGGCACAAGCCTTGTGTCAGAAGCGAAACAGTAGCTGATAAAAAACAGGCCGAATTGCTTAAAATCTGATTGAGTCAGCCTGCTTTCAGAGTGGGTGGGCTGTGGTCCACTCAGGCCCACCCATAGCTACACCACTGGGCTGAGGCAGCACGTAAGTCATCAGTACAATAACTTTGTCCTCCTTTCTTCAGATGCAATTTAGATTCTCTCCATCCTGATTTTATATCCCTCCCCTCTCCCGCACTGTTCTATGGCCTGATCTATCCCACACAGCACTAATCTGGCATCAGCCATCCTATCTTTGCTCTTTTAACAACAAGCATGTCTCCTACAGATGGTGACCAACAGCATTATACTAGAGATTTTTTTCAAGGCAAACAGCCTGCCACTTTTTCGTGTGGAAAAATGTTAACAGAACTTCAATGCCAGCAGCCTTCTGTTAACAAGGCAATTGTGCATGCGTAGTGGAGGAGAACCCTCGTAGGAAGAAAACAGATTGCAGTGTCAAGATTGTGAGGGGTTATTAATATAAACCATGCAGGTAAACGTCAATGATTGTTTGAAATGATGAAAAATACTTTGACAATGTTCTTTCTGTATGACTTGCTCACTGCTGGAGAACTTAAAGGACAAAATCACCATGCAGATCCAGCAGCATTCTTAGATCTGTCTCTCTCCTCCCTTCCCCTCTTAAAGAGGTCCCTCTTTCTGACACAGCAATGTATAATGAACTGCTGCTGCTTTGCCCTGCAGTAATCACCATTGCTTCTTTCTAACTACTGCTCTATGAAAATAAAGCTTCCCAATTCTGCTCCCACTGAGGTCAAAAGGAGTTTGGCATTGGTTTTTGATGGCAGTAATAAATTATTTATAGTTGAACCCACCATGGCATAGGGCCATATGTTGCACATAGCACGGCTATGTCTACACTTACAAAAGCTAGTTTGAATTAGTTAATTCGAACTAATAAATTCAAACTAATTTTAGTTTGTTCGAATTAACTTAATTTGAACTAGCATGGCCCCACTAGAATGCTAGTCCAAACTAGCCATGGCCATGCAGGGCACTTGCTTAGTTTGAATTAGTCAGCTACAGAAAGGTCAATCTGCCGATTAGTTCGAACTAAGCAGTTAGTTCGAACTAATATGGCCACATTTGACTTAGTTTGAATTAACGGATCTAATTAACCGTTAATTCGAACTAAGGAATCGAATTTATTAGTTCAAATTAAGGAAGCCCTTTATTCGAACTAATGAAAGCCTAGTGTGGCCAAGGCTTAAGTTAGTTTGAATTAAGCTTCCTTAATTCGAACTAACTTGCAAATGTAGACATAGCTCATGAGTCTAACAAAGTATAGAGGCAAGAGGACATAGGCTAGTGAGATACATGGATAGACAAGGCCTTCCTGTACTGAATCCAGACTTCATTCATTATATTTCCAATGCAACTCTTAGAGGGAAATATTTCATTGAAATAAGAGGCTCCCTACTTTGTGGAGAATATTGTGCCCACAGTCTAAAAGGTGATTTCCAGATACAGAGGAAGGGAAGGAACTGGCTTCATAAAGTTTTCTAGTTAAGGAGAAGCAGGGAGAGGTTTGCAGGGGGAGGAAGATGACAGGCAAGTCAACAAGTGTGACAGTAAGTAAGCATGCATGGGGTCCTTGGGAGGACAGCCATCTTGTGGGTGCGCTCTGAGTCAAAACATGAAAAGTAGGCTTGGAAAGATGAGATTTGTATTAGTAAATGTTGATAAGCATTGATTTCACACAAACTAAGGCACAAACATTTCCATTGATAATCAAAATTTAGAGACAGGCCAAGTAAAACAAACAAACAAAAAATGCTGCTTGAGAGCTTCTTAGCTTGATTTCAGGCTCTGTACTTTGTGTGCCTTGAGAGATGTTGGCGATCTGTTTTAACCGTTACAAAGTTTTACCTTTTTTTATTCTCAACCTCTACAGTCATTAAATAATTGCTTGACCCACTCCTCAATGACTGCAATTATACATTTAAATTTATTTTTTAAAAAATAGAAAAATGCTTAAAAACTAAACATTGACATATATCTTAGAAATATTTACAAAATTAAGACATGAGGTCTGACCCATGCCTGAGATGGACTATACATTTCTTAGTCACACTTTCTCCTTACTAGACAATGGCTGCTTAAGCAAATGCGTCTTTTAATACTGAGTCCTTTGTTTCTGACTGGGCCTGCTTTTCTTCACCTTGTACATCATAGAGCAATGATGCATAAGAGAATCTTAGAACTTCACATACAATATTGATACATATATTTTATCAGGAACTGTTCAGCACATTAGAATGTTTAAAATGGTACCACACAAGGCATCCTTTGTACAAAACATATCCGCGTCTTGTAAAGGGGTGAACATAATCATATAGACTATCATACTACTCCTGTAACTTAAGAGAAAAGCCAGTGTAACTTAGCTTGTAGTGAAGAATGAGATCAGATGAGGCTAAATAGGTGGGTTCTGAGTTATTACAGAGAATTGTTTCTTGGATAACTGGCTGTTGAGACTTGCCCATGTGCTCAGGGTTTAACTGATCGCCATATTTGGGGTCGGGAAGGAATTTTCCCCCAGGGCTGATTGGCCTGGGCTCTGGGGGTTTTTCGCCTTCCTCTGTAGCACAGGGCATGGTTCACCTACCGGTGAATTCTCTGTATCTTAAAGTCCTTAAATCATGATTTAAGGAGGTAAATAACTCAGGCATAGGTTGGTGGCCTATTGCAGGAGTGAGTGGGTGAGGTCTTGAGGCCTGCATTTTGCAGGAGGTCAGATTAGATGATCATACTGGTCCTTTCTGACCTTAAAGTCTATGAGTCTATGAGGTGTGTTTTTTCTGCCCCTTTCCAATATGCTTTTTTTCTCTGCTGCTTTGCTAAATAAAAATGCTTTTATTTTAAAGAGGTGACTGATCACTTTCTCACTGGCCTGGCTTTTGCAGGAAAGAAAGGCAAGTGCCTGAAGCTAGTCAGATTTTTGGTGTGATAGGTAGTTGGTATAGGTAGACAAGTGGAGCCTGGTGCCTGTGTAAGAAGGAAGAACCATTGGTTTCCACCCTGAGGCAGGCCTAGGACTGGGGAGAATGCTCTGTGAGAGATCAGAAAGAGGGCTGTACTGCAGCCAGATTCAACTGTGACATCATGTTTAGGTGGAAAAATCAGCCTGACCAGATTCTTTTCTAATGTTGAGCACTCACAACAGGGTCAAATTTAAAACAAAACAAAACAACCCCCCC
>ML686113.1:0-52682 GCA_007922175.1 Pelusios castaneus
AGAAGAAATAAGGATGAGCTCTCTGCTGAAGATTTCTTAAATCATGCTTCTAAACTTTTACAGAGTAATAGAGAGGCACATGTAGATAGGACGTTACACCTCATTGTGACAGTTGTAAAAAACATGGACAGGGTGGGCGTAGGGTTTTAAATGCTATCCTTAACAATGAAATCATCCATAAAAAGAGGCAGTGGTTAGTAGACCTGACTTACACTGATCCAAACCTATGTTTTGCCATTGGGCTCTTGGCCATCATGTCTGATTGTAGGCTTACAGAAGAAGAATTGTTAGACGGGGCGAGAAAGTTGTATGAGAAACTAGGGTGGACAATCAAAAGCAGGTTATGCTCAGTGACATAGCTGCGGTTGAACAGCTTTTGTGTGTCAATATATAAGTTGTGCTTTATACAAAGAAAAGGTCACTGGGTTTTTTTTTTTAAACAGGGAGACTGTTGTACCCCAATACATTTTTCATCCTGCTGCATGATAAGAATAACCTTTTTTTGATCTGACCACGCCAGTTTTTCTCTTTCAGGAGTGTGCATCATTTTTGTTTTTGTTTCAGGTACTGGCTGGGTAATTCAATCCAACCAACTCGACGTGTCTGTATTAGAAGGAGTCTCTGTGTCACTCAGCTGGATCTACAGTACAAGCCACAGCGGTACTCTCAAATGATACCACCGCTATTCTAACCGAGCCCCACAGTACATTCTCCGGCAAGGAGCACAGGGAAGCACGGTCAGTGATCCTGTAGATTTTGCCCAGAGAGGTTCACTTCCTATGCCAACACCAGTTCCACAGTTCTGATCATCACAGACCTAGAGCTGGCAGACCTAGCTGTGTGTTATTGCACCTTGAGTGAGACACAGTGATAGCATCACAAGAGACAGTTATGCAAAATCCTCCTTTCACACACATGCCTTCTTCCCATCTATCTTGATTACTAAGTGTCCATTGCACATTAGTGTGCTGTTCTGGCCACCCCTCTCGGGCCCTTGACTAACATCACAATATGGAGACTTTAGCCCCTTTAACTAAATGGCTGCCAGCAGCCCTAATCAGAGGCTACAGGGCTAAGTGTAGGAGGGCTCTGCCCAGACATGGAAGACCTACAGAGAGTGGAGGAGGGAGCATGAGTCATACCTACAGTTTAGAGCTCTGCTCAAACATGTAGACCTACAGTAAGATAAGGGCATGTGTCATCAAGGTCTGCTGACCTGAGCTCCCTCCCTTACCTGTATTCACTGCCCTCTGCAGCAAAAAGTAGCCCATTACTGCTACAGACAGGACGCAAAACCGTTTAAAAATGGGCATTTTGGGCTTGTCAGGCAGGATGTCAGCCATACACTGAGTTTTGTATTTTATCCTTTTCACTTATACTGTTAAGACATCTTTCTAAGCCACTGTGAGTGGGTTTGCTACATTTTGTATAGTGCCTTTTGTTTCTGTATAGTGCTAAGATATCTTTGTAGGTTACTGTGAGTAAGTTTTTGTATTTTACATTGCACCTTTCCCCTTTGTATAGTGTTAAGATATCCTCTTAGGTTACTGTGATGGAGTTTGCTGAGTTATCCTGTACCCTCCCCCTATGCAAAGTGCCTGAAGTAAACTGTTCAGTCACTTTGATTTAGTTTACCACTATAAGTTAAATTAGTTTAAAGACCCCTACAGATTCTCCCCCATTATAAATAAAATTGTCTGTTTAAAACCCCATTGTGAAAAACTGTGACACACAATATACACACATATATATTTCATTACTAATTTTTGTATTGATTTGCATATTTTAATAAAGATTACTTTGTACCCCACTGGTGTAGTAATTGTCCCCCAAAATCCTCAAAGTGTCGAACCTGTTGCCAGGATCACTGAGTATGAATATTTTTTGAGGCAGGGACTGTCTGCAGCTTCCTGCACCATGAGGCAAGCCCAGATTTCACCTTTATCCTGTAGATGCATTCATCATACTCATAATCACTATAATCATCCAGTTCCACCTGTGAAGTAGAAAATACTGAGAAGGGGAGTTTTAAGCAAATTTATGGCTTTGAACACACGATTCCTATTCAAACAAACTGTGTCTGTAAAATAAAATTAACAGATTTTAAGACCAGGAGACACATCTGCGATTATGTAGTCTTATTCCTGCATAGCACAGATCAGTGACATCCCTCCATAATTTCCAATTAAAGGATAACATTCCCTAAAGTTCCTTTTGAAAATGGGACTTAGCAGACTCTGTCAGGTAGGTGCCTTTGGAAAACTGATGGAAAGCTCATTGACCTAAATTACTTTTATGGCCCCCATCACCTTAGCATGTGGGCACCTCACAACCTTTAATTTCTTTGTTTATTTTTACAACATTTCTCTGCTACAGGACAGTGTCATTATCTCTCTCTCTCTTTTTTTTTTTTTTTTTTTAATTCAGGACATGAACCACAGAGAGGCTAACAAGTAACACATCCAAGGTCGCAGATAGCTTATTTCCTACAGGAGACACCAAATACCCCCAAATCCCAGGCTCCTGATGAACTATTGACTGATCTCTGCTTTCAAACTTTTCTTGGAGCTGTAGTAGATGCAGAGGAGTTGGTGCTAGTGGAGTTGTGAAACCGGGCTGAAGAAAAAAATACCTAGTCTTCATAGTCAGTATGTCTCATAATACTGAATCTTTAAATCAGCCGCATCTGGTTAGGTGTTTTCACAAATTAAACACCCAATTTCCTTGAAAATTCCAGTGAAATTTGAATTCCTCACCCTTTCTTGAATATTTTAGATCTAATCACAAGACAGGAAACAAGAAACACAAGGGATTATAAGAAAACTGCAGTTTGTGTACTAGGCAGATTTGGAATAATGACTGGATATAATTACTAAGAAGTTTGCTTATTTTGTTTGTTTGCTTGCTGTGTGCTGAATTACAGCTTTCCTCCAAGTTCCAGCTTGGAAGAAAAACTTGCATGAATAATCACAGATTTTCCAAAAAATTCACCCCTAGAGAAATTTTTCACCTGAAATGCTGGGGTAATTTTCTTTTCTCTCCCGTGAGTGATCTCGGATAGTTTTACAGATTGATGTGTTTATCTAGAAGCAGGGCGCTCCTAATCAACAGATTAACTGACCCTGACTTTGTATTTTGTTCATTACTCTATTAGTTCTAACTTCACAGGGCGGGGAAAAGATGAAAAAGGGGCCTATAGGAAAAGCAAGACTGATCTTCACATCATGCCCAATCATAAACAATTGATAAAATCAAACAAACTAACACAGGCAGAAGGAATATTCAAGGTAACACCTAGGTTAATTTGAAGCTGCAATAGGTTTATTTCCTTGCATAGCTCTATAGTTTACTTTTATTGTCAGGTGAGGTTAATTTTCTTGAGGTTTAAATTGTGAGAGTATAGAAGTATGAAGTCCAAATGTGTTTTTAAGGGCTACACAACTTCTGGTAGTAACATACTCAAAGTACAAAAGAAAATCACTGAACAATGAAATGGGATATCTCCTTGTATTAGGGGGAAAAGTTGTTATTCTTCTACAAAGGGACACGATATCTTTTACATTAAGAAAATGATCTTTCTGTATTAGGCCAGAAATTTGAAGAGCTGCCTCACTGATTTGGACAGCAATTTTCCTTTAATTCTAAATCATCAATCTCGGATACTTTGAAAATCTCAGTTTCAGTGTCTTAAAATGAATGGTGGGAGGAACACTTTGAGATCCTCAACTGGAAGCAGACACACCCATAATAATTTTATAGTGAATTTACATCTATAGTCTAGTGGCTAACAAATTCATTTATCGTTTGAATTTACGCGAGAGAAAATCCAAGTTCGACAGACGATAAATAAATTTGTTAGTTTTTAAAAGTGCCACTGGACTCCTTGTTTCTTTTGCTGAACTAGACTACGAGAGCTACCCTTTTGGAAAGTGTCACGTGGTGTACTCTGGACTGTACTTTTCTCCACTGTATACGTCGGCTATCTCATATATTGGTATAAGCAGGACAGCGGAGGCAACATATACCTCTTCCCGAAGATCTGCGGCTTGCGAGCACAACGGAGCTGGAGAGAGGTTCTCCCTCGAATTCACGAATAGGCGTTACGTTTCTGAGCTACATTTGACAGTCAGATGTCCACTGTGGGGAGTTAATAGTGGGACCATTACAAATTGCAGAGATCAGTTTTCTCTTGTCTCTGAACTGGTGCATATAGAAGGTTGGCTAGCGAGCCACATCAGACCACGAGCAGAGGTTTGAGTCACGCTGTGCAGCTGTGAGTGAAAACACACTGGTATGAACTGTATGGAAATGTTACCTATTCCAGGAACCGCCCCCGCCTCCCGAATACTCAGAATGCACCATCTGGGCCAGACCCCCGTTGGTATGAATCAGACCTAGCTCCATTAGGGTAAATGAACCAAACAGCTGGTGTAAACAAGGGTTGATCCATTTTATTTAATGCGCGAGGGCTCTGATGGTGTAAATCACCCTGAATCATTTGGAGACAATGGGCTTTTATTTATTTATTTATTTATTTACTTATTTATTTATTTATTTTTTAGTCTGGAGAAAGAACGACCCACACAGCTTTGTTTTGGGCTGTCAGTGGTGGGAGGGGGCTGACCACCTCTGTGAAAATAGAATCCACCTACAGTTCGATTATTATTTGTTTTGGGTGTTAGCATTTGGAAATGTAATAACTTGCTAGACTCTGTGATCCTTGCTGAGTTCTCCTCTACAAAAATGAAACCGAATTTAGAGACCTCTGCCGAGCTGCTAAAGAGAGTTGGAGGCTAGAAAGCTGTCACGTGACAGGAATAGGACAAACGCAAAACACGTAAAATAACTGATACAGGAGGGGGATTAGGCTGTGTTATATGGTGAATGAAATACATTTCAACTACTGTCTGTATAGGAAAGGACTAAAACCAAATGGGTATCTTGTCCCTAATTTAATTCCTCTGATCTGATTCTGTGAGAACAACTTCACACTAAACTTCTATTTCAGGCGGTTCCTGAATTACACCCATCAGTGCCGTGGCGTGAGCCTGTGAAGACCTGGGAACAATACATTTAACCATGAATGCTCCAGAAACTCTTCTTTGGACAGTAACAGCGTTCCTGTCTTTGGGTAAGTGTCAGCTAAAGGAGGAAATGAAGCTCTTTTTAGGTTTGAACAGTGGGAGCTGAAAGCCAGAATTCCTGGATTCTGTTCACAGTTTGAGAAGCGAATTTAACTAGCGGGTTAAAGGAGGTCTGGTGGTCAGACATCCTCATTTCTACTTCCATTACCATAGAATCATAGAGGATCGGGGGTTGGCGGGGACCGCAGGAAGTTATTTGCTCCAACCGCTGCTCAAAGCAGAACGAGCCCCAATTAAATCAAACGGCAACTTCTGGAGAGGAGCAGCCCTCTGTGCTGAGAGCAGTAGACTGAATATATCCCCAGCTCTGAATGGGTATCATTGCCCAGTGGTTAGAACATGGACGATTCTACTCCTGGTTTCTATTCAAAACACCACTACAGCCTCACTAGGAGACAGGTAAATCACCCCACCTGCTATTCCCCGGGAGAGTGCCGCTCTCTGTGAGAGGTGAAAAAATAACATTTCCGAGGCCTAAAAGGACTCTCTTATCCTCACACAAGAATTGCTGTAAAGTCTGCGATAGTTTCACAAGCTCTATTACGGTGAACATTACTGCACCTCTTTCCTTCTCTGCAGGTTTCAGTCGGGGACAAGGCAGTGTCACACAAACCCAAGGACAGGTGGAAAAGTCGAGCGGACAGAGTGTTACCCTGGAGTGTACTTTCTCCACTGCAAACCAGTATTATTACTTATTTTGGTACAAACAGCAAAGATCGGGGTCCATGGCCTTCCTCTTCCGAATAGATGAGAGTAACAGTAAATATAACGCTGCTGGGAGCCGGTTTTCTGCAGAATTCAGGAAATCTTCAAAATTTTTCGGTTTAACTATTAAACACCTAGAGCCGACAGACTCGGCGCTGTATTTCTGCGCTCTCACGGAAGACACCGTGAGTAGTTTAATAGGAACCCGTGTACAAAAACTCCTGGGCTTTTTCATCATGAGAAACAGAACTGCATGGAAACCCCACGCCACAGACAGGTGGTAAGAGCAGATGGTGGGGCTGCTATTAACCGCACAAACCACCCACGTGAAGCTTTGGGAGCCTCGTTTATCATTGTCTTAAACCCAGTTTAATATGAGTTTAGCCACGTTGGGTCTGATCATCAAACTATGTGAATCACTGTTGTGGTCGGGGAACGATGTTATTTAGTGGTGCTGTGCGTGAGACACGGTTGTCTATTTGGCTGCGTGTGTGTGTTTGTCCCTCAGGATTACCTCGGAGATAGCATTCAAGAGTGAGAAGACCACAGATCTTTGTATAAACAAAGGTCCCAGGCAAGGCTTTACTGGAACATAGTGCAGTTGTAAGCAACAGGTACACTGACAGCATGTGTATTCCCAGTGCAACAGAACAGCTCAACTGACAGCAGGACTCTCTGACACCCCTCGGCTGCAAGAAAACTGACCTCTCAGACATCTCCATTTCTCCACTACTCAGACAATTTGTTTGTCCCCTTTGGCACCCGAAATCACTTTCTTTGGTGTCCAAATTACCCTGATTGGTCCACGGACCCATTTCTTAATACCATCTATTACCTTATTTGGTCTGCACACCACTAAATGTCTCCATCCATCAAGATGTCATGGTTTGGCCAAAATCCTTTCTTATCTCTTTGGTGCTGGTTCATTCCAACATCCCCTACCTTTCAGCTACTGTCCCACTCTTATGTGTTTCTACTATACTTCTTGCCAATTTCTGGGAGGCCAGCCTGACTCCTGGCAACTTGACCATTGATCCAGCTCAGGACTGTTTCAGCTTGTTTCCTTAGGCCTCCTTCGTGGCCATTTCTATTTATCTTTTATACTCCTTATTTTTACTATATCTGTGAGTTAAATGGAGTCTACTGGGATGCAATAGCCACCTTCAACAACTTTACCCTGGTGCTCTAGAGAGGATGGAGCTAGGGTTTTCTCAGTGGTAGGAGATGGGAGAACTAGGAGTTACATTTTCTAATTGCAGTGCCAGAGGTGGAGTTTGGATATTAGGAAAAACCTTTTCATTAGGAAGGGGGAGAAACACTGGAATGAGTTACCTATGACAGTGGAATCTCCATCCTGAAAGGTATTTAAGGCCTGATTTGACAAAGCTTTAGCTGGAATGATTTAGTTGGGGTTGGCCCTGCTTTGGGTAGGTGGTTAGATCAGATGATCTCTTGAGGTCCCTTTCAACCTTAATATTCCATTAGTTCCTCCACAGCTATCAAAGCAGCTGTGGTTCCATTGGAGTCAATGGGGCTAATCTCTGTGGGGAATGGGGGGAATAAAGATCATGGTTTGATGGGAGTCCATTGCGTTAGATATATAACTGCTCAAAAAACACAACCACACACATTTGCAGTGAGAGGCATATAAACACAGATATAGAAACCAACAAAGAAACCTGCACCCAGAAAACCAGAGTCCACACAACACAGAACTTACTCTTTCCACACTGTATTTAGTTAATTTCTCACCAAGAAGCAAGAAGAAGAAAAATAAAAATAAAGGAAGAAAGAAAGAAGAGATAAAAAACAATCATCCAGGCTCTGCATTCAAAGTAATTGGTCCTGATCATTCATCACAGCTGTTCAGCTGCAAGCTAATCTGAACCCAGTAAATCTCCTGTGTCTGTCATGCATTTCCCAAACCCCTCCCTCTTCTGACATCCGGTTTCTGATTAACCCAATGGTTAAAGTATAATCTGAGGGCCCGGGAACCCTCCTAATCTCTGGGCCCCTTCCCGCATTGTCTAGGCCCCCTTCATGCATGTGCAGGCCCCAGCCTACCTAGGCATTTGCAACCACTTCTCAGTACCACATGCATTGATTATCGCTCCATAAAAATATTTATAATTGTATATGGAGATTATGTCTATAGCAATTATTGTCACAAACTAGCAAACAGTGATTAATACAATAAGTATTGTGATTAACAACGGTGGGTGTAGGACCTGCCAGCAGCCAGGGCAGGGCAGAACATACATTCCCATGGATTTTTCTAGTTTTAGGGGCCCCGGAACTGCGTTCTGGTGCATTGCCCCTTACTTTAACCCCTAGATTAACCTTTCCCACGAATAAACGATTTAGGAGCACTTACTTTAAGTGATTCGCAGGGACCTCTCAGGTTTTCAGGCCGCCTGTGTTCGAGTAATCATAGACCGGCGTTTTAGTTTCACCCTATGGTTGTTTAACGAAGTAGGTAATGGGGCTCTGTTTGTGCGAGACGCTGCATAGAACTAAGCCCGCAACTCCAATTCTACCCGCACCTCGGGTTCACGATAATCCCAACCCAGTCCTGGCCCAGACCCTAACGCTACTGTGTACTGTTATAACCCTTACAGTATTTTTCATCCTCTCCTTAATTTCTAAGAAGCTAGGCGGATCACCCTTTAGGCTCTTTTAAAATCCCCCAGCCTTGACCTGCCGATGCACAGGAACCTGTCCAGATCTCACGTGCAGATGAAACGGTGTCCTTGATCCGAAGTGTCTTGTGGCAGGTGCGGTACTGAGTGACTCGAACCAGTCGAAGGAACCGAAGTTGTTTGGATCAGACCGAGGCACCATGGCACTCAGAGGTTTTTATGATACCAGTTAAACTTCTGGTGTCTTTCTGCACTGGTACCGTCAGTATCCGAACCCAGCCCCGCAGTGCATTATCCAGAGAGGACCAAAAGACACAGCGATACCGCAGATTTCCGCCAGGAGAGGTTTTCTTCACAGGCTAACGACACCTCCACGGGTCTGAACATCAGCCGCGCAGCTAGCAGACAGCTCGGTCTATTACTGCCCTCTGCAGCGCCCACAGCGAGAGACTCCCACGACAGAGCAGTTCCCAACCCTCGCGGCCTGACTGCAATGGGTGTTACAGACACTAATAGCGGTAACAGCGCCGAGAGAGAGAAATACACGGATACTGAAAGCAACTGCCTGGGATGTCCAATGTTTATTTAAAGCGTTAATTTGAACATCACCCTGGAATAATACAATGGGCATGATCTTCAGTTCGTAAACTATGAATAAGTCTTCTCCTAGGTGAAGATATGATTTAGAGTGGAGCGTTGTGGGGAAAAACATGTATAGTAAAGTGAGAGGTAATTCAAGTGAAGCCATAGATGACGTGAACTATTATTGAAAATGCAAATTGAGTTAAGAATGTGATTTAAGCTTTATATGAAAAACTGAAATCCACCGTGGAATACCTCTTTTCTGGTGAAATGAGCTTAAAATATGCCACTTAAAATATGCTGAAAATACTTGGAAACACTTATTTTTCAATGGTGAGGTAAAGCTGCAGTTACCAGATCTTCGGGGTGAAATAAATACTTCTTAATTAGACATTTATATTTGAGCGGATTTGTTGGGAAACTATTTATTCGCCAGACACCTTTGAGAAGAATACATGCTGAGAGCCGGGAACTCTCGGCTTCTTCTACGGTAAAGTCATAGCAAGGCATCGCCATCATCTAGGCGAAAACATGAATAGATGGTCATCTGAAACTCTGCCAGGCTGTACGCATCTCCGGTTGAAATCAGGCTGACTGCCGGCAAGACTAAATCAAGGCATAGACTCATGGACTCTAACGTCAAAAGGGGCCAATATGACCTAGTGTAACTTACTGCACAAAGCAGGACACGAAACCTTTTATAAATTTTGCATCTGAAGAAGCCCAAAAATCTTATCTCCCTCTCTCCCCCTAACAATTATTAGTCTCTAATGATATCACAGCGCTCCTCATCGCTTTTATATCTTCCTTACCCTGCACGCGCTGTATTTCCTCCAACTCCGGTGAGTTCCCCAAACTCCTCCCTCTTCCTCTTCGGCTTCTTAATGAATTTTCCACACACGAAGCTGCCTTTAGAGACGTGAAGTTAAACTTCCTCCTCCCAGCAATATCTGAGCGCTGGACACTTGGTCGTAGAGAAGGCATTATGGAGAAGCGCTTTATTCTCAGCATTTGGATATTCAGCCTCCTGGGTAACTGGGCAGGATAATAATTAATAATAATAATTAATAAACTAATTAATTAATAACAAGGCAACCAGACAATTCTCACTTAATTTTCAGCCTAACCCTGTCCGTAACCCTAAACGCTAAACTAAAACTGCCATCCCAGACTCTAACCAAAACGCTAATGCTGCAGCCAACCAGTACATAACTGGAAACCTTCCCTCACACCTTAGTTTTATTGCCACCGTTAGATGCTACCCTTATCTTGCTCATGCTCCTAACATTGATTGCCCTGGAGTTCGGCTCCTAAATCCTTTAAACTGCAATGCCGTGGAATCATTTCCCGCTCTCAGCTGCAGTTCCAATGCTGTCCTTGAGTGTGTCTGTCTCGTTGCAGGTGCTGCGCTGGGCGATTCCATCCAGTCCGAAGAATCGGATGGGCCGAGATCGGTAGGAGACTCTGTGACACTCAGATGTTCTTACACAACCAGCAATAGCTATGTCTATCTCTACTGGTACCGGCAGTTTCCAGACCAGGCCCCGCAGTACATTCTCCGGAAAGGAGCGAAGTCCTACAGCCAATACAGCAACACCGCGGATTTCGCCAAGAAAAGATTTTCGTCCCAGACTGATGACAGCTCCACAGTTCTGAGCATCACTGCGCTGGAGCTGTCGGACACAGCGGTTTATCTCTGCGCTTTGCTCGTAGCACTGTGACAGAGCCACATGGGGCGGCCGTACAAAAACCCTCCCTTCGCAGCTGTAGCTGACGTTAGGCGCAGCGAGGCTGGCAGCAGGGGCGCTCGGGAGTTTTCCTGTTCTTCAAAAACAAAAAACAAACAAACAAACAAAAAACAACCCCCCGCTCCCCGCCAAACCTCACTTTATGGCGCGATTGGCGTGACGCCAAGTTACTCCCTCCAGATCTCCACAAATGCCAAATAACTTATTCAAACAGTTGCATTAAAATACCGCCACTGAAGAATATATAGGTGCAAGACTACAGGGAAAATAGCATTCTATTAAATAATAGAATAAGACGGTTGAAAGCGATCTCAGGAGGTATGTAGTCCGCCCTGCTGCCCAGAGAAGAACCAGCCCCAGTTATGTCCTACCACCTGGGCTTTGTGAAGCTGGCCCTCAAAAACATATAAGGCTGCAAATGTCAGCATTTCCTTAGGTAATCCATTGCACTGCTTCATCACCTCCATCCTAGGGACAAAGGTTGTCCTAATATACAATCTAGACCTCTTAACAGTGCTCCCTCTGGGTTTCCCTGGAGAAAAAAAACCAAAGGTAAAAAGGCCTGTTTTGGTGTCAGGCCTTCAAAACCCAAAAAGGTGCCTTTTGTGTGGCTACAAGTTCCAAACTGCTTTAGATTCTAAACCAGAAGAACCATGAACAGTTCAGTTTTTGCTTTATATAGCTTGGGTTTGTGATTTTGGTCTCATGTAACAGGTGATCATCAGACACAGGTCGGGTTTTCAGTTTCAAAAATCTTTGCGGCCGAGGCAGGATCTGTCTCTTACTGTGTGTCTATGCAGTATGATAGGGTCAGGCCAGATCTGTTTTATACTCTAGGTGCCGCCATCATCAACATCAGCATGAGCCAGTTCCAATTGTATAGTAGGAAATACTGGGAAGCAGACTTTTAAGTTGATTTTGGGTTTTAAACATGAATTCCCATTCATATAAACAGTGACATATATAAAATGTACAGATTTTAAGATCACAAGACACCTCTGCGATTATCTAGTCTGACTCCTGTATAACACAGGTGAGAGAACGTCACTCCATAATTTCCAATTTAAGGATAACATTTCAAAATGGGACTTAGTGGACTTTGTCCTTAGGCACTTTTGAAAAAAAATGACTGAAATCTCATCTACCTAAATTACTTTGATGGCCCCTGTCACCTTAGTGTCTGGGTACCTCACAACCTTTTTTTTTCTTTCTTATTTTCACAATATTTTGTTGGCAAAAAGAGCACCCAGGATCTTTTTAAGGGGGAAAAGGCAATATGCCGTGTTAATTATTAGGAAAACACAATTGTGTTAATAACTAATATTTAATACATACACACATTCACCCCAGATGTTCTGCTGTTGTTCATGTATAGTTACCAGTCCTGATTGTTGCTTGTGATCTTAGCTTGAGTTCGTGTCTGGTGTTTGCAGCTTATGGCTATCTGGCCAGGGAAGCTGGGCATGAGGAAGACCTGAGTTGCTGTCAGGCTCACAGCTGTGCACCAATGCTCTTGGATGGTGTGAAGAATATTATCCAAAACTATGCAGTCTCACCCATCTTTTTTTCCATGGATTTTGCTGTGTCATACTGCCTCAGATCAACTGGCTTTGACTTTGTATTTTGTTCATTTCTCTAAAGTTTGCAGATGACACCAAGTTGGGAGGTATTGCCAATACAGAGAAGGATCGGGATACCATAAAGAAAGATCTGGATGACCTTGTAAACTGGAGTATCATAAATAGGATGAAATTTAATAATGGGAAGTGCAAGGTCATGCATTTAGGAACAAATAACAAGCATTTTTCCTATAAGTTGGTCGTGCATCAGTTGGAACGAACTGAGGAGGAGAAGGATCTTTGAGTACTGGTTGATCATAGGATAACTATGAGCTTCCAATGTGATGTGGCCATGAAAAAAGCTGATGCAGTTCTAGGATGTATCAGGAGAGGTATTTCAAGTAGAGACAGGGAGGTGTTAGTGCCACTGTACAAGGCACTGGTGAGACCCCATCTGGAATATTGTGTGCAGTTCTGGTCCCCCATGTTTAAAAAGGATGAATTCAAATTGGAAGAGGTGTAGAGAAAGGCTACAAGGATGGTCTGTGGAGTGGAAAACCTGCCCTATGAGTGGAGTCTCAAGAAGCTTGGCTTATTTAGCCTAACCAAAAGAAGGCTGAGGGGAGATATGATTGCTCTCTATAAATACATCAGAGGGATTAACATCAGGGAGGGAGAGGAATTATTTGAGTACAGCATCAATGTGGACACCAGAACAAATGGTTATAAACTGTTCATCAAGAAATTTAGGCTTGAAATTAGATGCAGGTTTCTAACCATTAGAGTAGTAAAGTTCTGGAATAGCCTTCCAAGGGGAGTTGTGGGGGCAAAATCCATAAATGCTTTCAAAACTGAGCTTGATAAATTTATGGAGGGGATGGTATGATTACCCTATATTGGAAATTGACTGATATTTGGCTGTGTGTGGTGGATTTACAAGTGGCCTAAGAGGGGAGAGAATGTGGGGTGGGTTCTGAGTTATTACAGAGAATTGTTTCTTGGGTAACTGGCTGTTGAGACTTGCCCACGTGCTCAGGGTTTAACTGATCGCCATATTTGGGGTCGGGAAGGAATTTTCCCCCAAGGCTGACTGGCCTGGGCTCTGGGGGGTTTTCACCTTCCTCTGTAGCACAGGGCATGGTTCACCTATGGTGAATTCTCTGTATCTTAAATAACAGTCATAGGTTGGTGGCCTATTGCTGGAGTGGGTGAGTGAGGTCTTGAGGCCTGCATTTTGCAGAAGGTCAAGACTAGATGATCATACTGGTCTCTTCTGACCTTAAAGTCTATGAGTCTATTAGTTCCAACATCAGAGGATGGGCAGAAAATTGAGGAGGGGACTACAGGAAAAGCAGAGATCATCTTTACATCACACCCAATCATAAGCAATTGAAACAAACAAACAAACACAGGCGGAAGGAATAGTCGAGGTAAGAACTAGGTTAATTGAAAGCTGCAATGTGTGAGTTTAGCAGAACAACTCCACAATCTACTTCTGCTGTCAGATGAGGCCACTTTTGTTCTAGTTTTAATTGTGAGTGTATAAAAGCATAAAAGTCGAAATGTGTTTTCCAAGGGCTACGCAGCTTCTGCTACTCAGGGAACAAAAGAAAATCACTAAACTATAAAACTGAATATCTTCTGGCATTTAGGGAAGAAAGTTATTCTAAAAAGAGACACGATGTTTCATATTAAGAACATTATTATTCTGTATTAGGGCTGAGATTTGCAGAGCTGCCTAACGGATTTGGACAGCTATTTTCCATTAATTGTAAAGCATGAATCTCGGGTACTTTGAAAATCTCAGTTTGAGCGTTTCTAAAAAACGAACGAGAAGAAATACAGAGAAAGATAAAGTTACATATTGCGGAGCGGGGAAGGATACATAATCCACATCTGTTGGGAAACACTTTGAGATCCTAATCGGAAGCAGACACAGCTCTGCTAATTTTTCTTTTCAGTGAATTTACATCTATTTTTGCAGGATTCAGTACCGAGGACAGTGTCACCCAAAGACAGAGAGTTGGCCGGGGTACACTGGACTGTACTTTCTCCACTATATGCGGAGGCTATGACAAGCAGGATAGCAGAGGCAATATGAAATACTGCTTCCTAAGATTTTCCAGTCGCGAGTAAAGTGGGGCTGGAGGGCTATTCTTCCTGGACTGCAGGAAAGCTGAGAAATATGGGGGTCTGTGGATTGACAACCGGGAACTGAACGAATCGGCATTATATTTGTGTGCTGCAGTAGACTGGCTTTCACGTAATGACTGCGGGTGGGTTAACAGAGGACGTTTACAAACGGCAATGATCAGTTTTCTTTTGCCGCCCTCTGTACTGGGGCAGATAGAAATCAGTGCAAGGAGTCACATCAGTCCAGAAGTAGGGGATTTGAATCAAACAGTGCAGGTGTGAGAGAAACCACACTGGCATTAACTGTATGGAAATGTTATCCCTTTCCATGAACAGTCCCTGACCCCCAAATACTCCGAATGGCCCCGCAGGTATAAATCAGACCTAGCTCCATTAGGGCAAATGAATCAAAGACTCAACTGGTGTAAATCAGGCTTGATCCATTGGATTCAATGGGCCAGACTTGCACTTGTAAACCTAGCTCCATTGGAGTCATAGGAGACAGATCCCTGGGTAGTGAGTCAGTAGGTTTAATTTTGTTTCAGTCTGGAGAAAGAACTCGTCCCAGAGTTTTGATCTGGGCTGAAAGCGGGAACCAGCTCTGTGACAAAACTCGAATCCAGGCATAGTTCTGTTATTACTTGTTTTGGGTGTTGGCTTTTGAAAAATAAACACCTGCTAGACCTTGTGATCCTCGCTGAGTTCTTCTTTCCAAAAGTTAAACCGAACTCAGAAACTTCTGCTGAGTTGCTTAAGAGAAACTGTCACGTGACAGAAATAGGACAAAAGCGAAACGGGGAGGGTAAGCGCTACATGAGGGTTTAGGCTGTGTCATAGGGTGAAGAAAACATCCTTGAACTACTCGCTTTATAGGGAATTTATTAACTAGAGATCATGTCCAGGATTTAAGTCCTCTGATCTGACACTGTGAGAGCGACTCCAGATACTTCTATTCCATTTGGGTTCCTGTATTGAACCCATCATTGCGGTAGCTTGAGCCCGTGAAGATCTGGAACAACACATTAACCATGAATGCCCCGAAATCCTCCTGTGGACAGTAACAGCGTTCCTGTCTTTCAGTAAGTGTCAGCTAAAGGAAGAAATGAATGTCCTTGTAGGTTTGAAAGGAGGGTGGGAAGGAGTGGAAGCTAGGATTACTGAGTTCTGGTCACAGCTCAAGCAGAGGAGCGGGCATCTCGAGCGAGTTAAAGAAGATCTGGTCTCAGCTGGAGAGGAGCGAGGACAGTAGACTGGAAATATCCTCCAGTCGGATTGCGGACCCTGACCCAGTGCTTAGAACATGAGTGATTCTACTAGTTCCATTCAAAACTCCTCTACTGCCTTACTAGAACATGGGCAAATCACTTCCGACTGCTATTCCTGAGAGTGCCTCTCGGTAAAAGATGTGTGAAAAACACATTTCCGAGTCCTAAAAGGACTCTGCTTTCCTCACAGGAGAATTGCTGTGGATTGTGCGGTAGCTTTAGTTTACATGCTGAATTAGGGTGATCATTAACTGCACCTCTTCCCTTCCCTGCAGGTTTCAATCGGGGGCAAGGCAGTGTCACACAAAGCCAAGGACAGGTGGAAAAGTCGAGCGGACAGAGTGTCACCCTGGAGTGTACTTTCTCCACTGGATACTCGTATTATTACTTATTTTGGTACAAACAACAACACTCGGGGGGCATGACCTTCCTCTTCCGAATAGATCAGAGTAACAATAAAAACAATGCAGCCGGGAGCCGGTTCTCTGCAGAATTCAGGAAATCCTCAATTTTTTTCAGTTTAACAATTAAAGAGCTAGAGCCGACAAACTCGGGGCTGTATTTTTGCGCTCTCTGGGAAGACACCGTGAGAAGTTTAATAGAGTGCCTTCTACAAAAACCCCGGGGCTTTATCATCATGAGAAACTGAACTGCGTGGAATCCCCAGCCATAGACAGATGGAAAGATCAAATGGTGAGACTAGTCGCTGGTATGAACCGCACTAACTGTCTATGTGAATCTGTAGCGTCCTCATTTACCATTGTCTTCCCACCCCTCCTCCTTTAACATCAGTTTACCCACGCTGGATCTGATCCTCAGGTGATGTGAATCACTGTGAGTTAAATGGAGTCAACCTCCTGAAGGAGGGGTGGGTTCCAGGGAGGATGGAACTTAGTTGTTCTCAGTGGTGGTGGATAACAGAACTAGGAGGAATTGCCTCAAGTTGCAGTGGAGGAAGTAGAGTTTGTATATTAAGAAAAACATTTTCACTTAGAGGGTGGTAAGGACCTGGAATGAGTTACCTACAGAGGTGGAATCTTCATCCTCAGAAGTTTTTAAGGCCTGGCTTGACAAAGACTTGGCTGGGGTAGTTTAGTTGTGGTTGGCCTTGTTCTGAGGTCCCTTCCAACCTTAACAGTCTGTGAATTCCCCCACAGATGTGAAAGCAGCTGTGGTTCCACTGGAGTCAAAGGGGCCAGACTCCCCAGGGGGAGTAAAACATGCCTCCGTTGGGAGTCCATGGGATGGACACATAACTGCGAAAAATACACAAGCATGCACATATACAGTGGCAGGCATGTAAACACAGATATAGAAACCCACAAGACAATAGAGGAACCCAGAAAACCAGCACCCACGCAACAGAGAGCTTACTCTTTCCATATTGTATTATACAGTTCTCACAAAGTAGCAAAGAGAAGAAAAATTAAAAAAAATAATACATAAATATATACAATAAAGTGGAGACAAAAATTAATCATTTTGCCCCACTTGTTCTCACCAGCCGTTCAGCTGCAGCCTAATCTGAATTCAGCAGGTTTCCTGTGTCCATTTTGCTTTTCCCAAACCCTTCCCTCTCTTCTGCCAGTCTGGTTTCCGATTAATCCCTGCGCAGGAGTAAATCTATTCCGAATAGTTCTCTTTAAGGTTTTCAGCTACTTCTCAGGTTCCCAGGTCGCCGGTGTACGAGGAATCATGGACAGGCAGTTTATTCTCAGCCTATGTGTATTTAACCTACTAGGTAACTGCGATGTGTTTGTGGAAGGAGCTACATAGAATTAAACTCCCACTCTACCCTCACCTCAGGTATAGGATAACCCTAACCCAGCCCTCAACCAGAACCTAACAAACAAGGAGTCCTGTGTCACTTCAAAGACTAACAAATTTATTTAACACATGAGCTTTCTGGGGAGAAAATCCTACTTCCTCAGACGCTTAGAAGTCAGCTACTAAAGGGAGAAGCCCAAGAAAGAAAACAACAGAATGTCACTGGTCATCACCTACAACCCCCAAGTCAGACATCTATAGCACATCATTAAGGATCTACAACTTATTCTCCATGATGATCCCACACTCTCTCAAGCCTTGGGAGACAGACCTCTTCTCGCTTACAGAGAGCCCAACCTTAAACAGTACTCACCAGCAATTATAGACCAAACAACAGAAACATTAAAGCAGGAACATATCCCTGCAACAGACTGGTTGCAACTTTGCCCACATATCTGCACAAAAGACACCATCACAAGACCTAACCAAACCAGTTAATGCCCCGGGCCTTATATATTGGACAAATAGGACAGTCTCTATATCGAAGAATAAATGGACACAAATCTGACATCAGAAATCACAACATTCATAACCAACAGCAGAACACTTCAATCTCCTTGCTTATTCCTTTGACCGACTTAATAGCTGTGCTCAAATAAATGAATAACAAATCACAGCTTCAAAGAGAAACTGCAGAATTGCAATGTATATGTAAATTCGATTCTTTGCCTCAGGGTTAAACAGGGACTAAGGATTTTTTTTCTAATTACAACAGGTGGTTTGACCTAATTTTCCTCTATATGCTGCTCCCCAGTGTTTGAATCTCAACATCTATTTTGATTTGCTGTTACAGCCTGACCTGATCCTATGTCATACATTTGCCTGCATTTAATTTTCTCCCATTCTGTAAATTCCCCATCTTCAAAGTGTCTGAGGAAGTGGATTTTCTCCCAGAATACTCATGTGATAAATAAATGTGTTAGTCTTTAAAAGTGACACAGAACTCTTTGTTTGTATAAATCTTGCATCTGAAGAAATGGGTTCCAGCCCATGAAATATTATGTTCCCCCTCCCCCCAAAATTATTAGTTTCTAACATGTCTCAGCACTCCTCCCTGCTTGTATAAAAACTTTGCTAACTTGAAAGGACTGGGTTTCCTGGATCTATGATGAGATAGCCAAACTCCTCCCTCTTCCTCTCCATTGGTTTCCACAGTCCTATCTGCCTTTAGAGATGTGGAGTTAAACTTTCTTCTCCCAGCAATAACTGAGCGCTGCAAACTTGGTCTCTAGAGAAGACACTATGGAGAACTGTTTTATTCTCAATATTTGGATATTCAGTCTCATGGGTAATTGGGCAGGATTTCAAAATCCATAAGGCAACCAAAGAATTCTCACTTAATTTTCAGCTTAAACCTAAACTTAACCCTTAGATTTAACTGTAACCGTTACCCTAGCTTCTAACCAAAGCGATATGGCTACAACTAACCAGTAGGTAGCCGTAAATCCTACCCTTACACCCTAGTTTTATTGCTATCATTAAAAGCTGACCTTACCCTGCTCATAACATTAATTCCCCATGAAGTTAGGCGCCTAAATCCCTTAAACTGAAATGTGCGTGGAAAGATTTCCAGCTCTCAGCTACAGTTACAATGCTGTCCTTGAATATGTTTGTCTCATTGCAGGTGCTGCGCTGGGCAATTCCATCCAATCCGAGGAACCCAAAGGGTTGAAATCCCTAGGCCACTCTGTGACACTCAGATGTTCTTACTCAACCAGCGATAACAGGGTCTATCTCTACTGGTACCGGCAGTTTCCAAACCAGGCCCCGCAGTACATTCTCAGGAGACGAGCGAAGTCCTACAGGGGTTACGGTGACACTGCAAATTTCGCCATGAAAAGGTTTTCTACCCAGACTGATGGGAGCTCCTCAGTTCTGAACATAGCAGCCCTGGAGCTGTCGGACACAGCAGTGTATCTCTGCGCCCTGCGTGTGGCACTATGACAGAGCCACATAGGGCAGACTTACAAAAACCCTCCCTTCCCAACTACAGCTCTTGTTGAATATGGTGAAGCTGTTAGCAGGCATTCTGGGAAGTTTTGCTGCACTGTTAAACAAACAAACAGGCAAACAAACAAACAAAACCCTCCACATATCAGGGTGCGGTTGGGGTATGACCAGGTTATTCATTCTTGCCGTTCTTTTATGATGCAAGAGTGTTGTGCGGGGACCCAAGGAGAACGCCTGAGACCACTGATTTTGGTGTACACTGTTTTATGTAACTTTCATTGACTAAATACTTTAACACAAATCACTATCTTTCAGTTGCCTAAAACAACAGAGCAAACATACACACAGCATTCCAAATCCTACAAGCTAAAGCAAGATTATAACTCCTCCTCCTCCTATTCCCACAAATAGCTCCATTAGTAACTTTTAGCTACAGTTAGTATCATTTGCAGACATATTTACCCAACAATGAGCAGAAGCAGCTGCAATAGCATTCTGATTACAGGTTTCTCATTCATTTTGATACTTCATCCGCGGGTTATCATCAGTCAGCAGTGCAGACTGGTTCCGGTTTTCATGCACGGTTACCAACCTAAATGATTCTAGGGTGGCCTTCTTTCAGTCCAAAGATTCTAGGACCTGGAAGCTGCCTCCAGGTGATCAGTCCAACGGCTTGTCAGGGTGCTACTCCTGTCGACTCTGCCCTTGCTGTTCTCGGGGTGCTGCTTTTATAGGCACACCCTATGCTTGCAAAATCATTTCTTAGTTTTGTTTTACTTTTGGGTGGCGTTTGTGCCAGTCTGAACCAGCTTCAGGGACTCTCTGTTGCTGCTGATTTTGCAAGGTTACCTGGATCTATGTCTCTGCATAGCCAGTTACTAAATCTGCGTACATTGCTGGGCAAAACAGTCTCAGGGCCAGATCTAGTCAAGGACATGTATGTCTCTCTTTCCACAATTCTTAACCTCTCCTAAACACCAAGTCCTTATTCAAACACTTGCCACCGCTGTAGACTATAAGGGGCAAGACTGCAGGGAAAAATATCTTATGGGCTCATAGTTCTAGAAGAGTAAGGCTAGAAAGGGACCTCAGGACTTATGTAGGCCACCCTCCTGCCCAAAGAAGGACCAGCCCCAACTATGTGATACCACCCTGGGCTTTGTGAAGCTGGACCTCTAAAACCTCTAGGAATGTAAAAGTCAACATTTCCTTAGGTAATCCATTGTACTGCTTCATCCCTTCCAAGGCACAATGGTTTTCCTAATATCCAACTTAGACCTCTTAACAGTATTCTCTCATTCTTCACTGCCATTCTGTGGAGAAAAACAAACGTTAAAATGCCTGTTTTGGAGTCAGTCCTTCAAAACTCACAAATGTGCTTTTCCTGTAGCTACAAGTTCGAAGGTGCCTCAAATTCTGAACCAGAAGGTTCATGAATAAATGATTCTTTCCTTTATATAGCTTGGGTCTGTGATCTGTGATCATCAGACACCGGCCCATTCCTTAGCTATTAAAAGGCAGGGGATAAATTATTATTTTTAGTCTTTAAAAGTGCTACAGGACTTCCTGTTTATTTTCCTGGGGAAATTACATTCACTGCTCCCTAGATGTTCCTCAGGAAAACAAACAAATAAATAAAAAGAAACCACTCTGACTTTTTTTTTTTTTTTTTTTTTTGTCCCTGAAAGCCCTCTTTTTCATGACATTTTTAAAATACAGACCTCTGAATACCCAGGTCCCATATCAACTCTCTGTCCTAAACAGGTTATACCACCCTGGCCACAATAATGCATTAACATGGCATATAATACAAAA
The DNA here is from genome assembly GCA_007922175.1 of Pelusios castaneus. Taxonomy (NCBI): domain Eukaryota; kingdom Metazoa; phylum Chordata; order Testudines; family Pelomedusidae; genus Pelusios; species Pelusios castaneus. Next base: position 21,368 of record ML686113.1, read on the forward strand.
ACCTAAACTTCATTTACAAAGGTTTTCCAAGGATATCACAGGAGACTGATATTACCTTCACAGACCTAAGACTTTCCTCAATTAATACCTGTTTGTAAAACACAACATCTTTTAGGGAAAAGAATCCACTTAACTTGAAGATTATTCGAGGTAATGAATCCATCACACCCACTTATTTTTTCCAGTAATTATTAGTCCTCAAATTAGAAAAAAATGTAATTAAGGCAGCCTTCTATCAGGTCATCAAGGGGTGAGAAGTGAAGTGGAATTCTTGCTTATTATACCTTGATTATCAGTTTTAAATCGGGATTCAACAAAAGAAAATTAACTATTTTTTCAAAAAGAAAAAAAAATAGTAGCTTGGGAGCCTCAAAGAAATTTAAAACTAAGGAAATTAGGTATGTAAATTCCATTACATTTCTCCTTTGAATATAGCACACTTCATTGCTACTACACTCTACTTATGTGGCCCCAGTATTAACGCAGTGACTAAAGATATTTATGCTTGCAGTGCTAGAATGAGCTCCATAGAGGGAAACTGAGGCACAGCACTATTAGGTTACTTACTCCCCAAGATCATGAAAGGAGTCTGTGGCCAAGTTGGGGAAACTGATCTATAGCCTGAGCTCTAACCACCTACCCTATGTGAGGCTATGTACACACGATCAGATTAAAGCGCAACATGGCAATCGCACTATAAAAAACACGTGACCTTTATTGCGGGATAGCACGTACACACATCGTTCCTTGCAACGCAACAGAATTCTTTGCAATATCGTGGTGTAGCGCAATGAATTCTGGGCACCTATCCCACAGTTCAATTTTCCCTCAATCTGCGCTTGGAATCATGGGATGAAAGAAAGGAACGCAAAGCGCCATGGGTAAACTCTCAGTTTCCCGTGGTGCACTGTGTTCCCCTTGCGTCTTCCTCATTGCCAATAACAACTCGCGCCTATTTTCAACAGTGCAGTGACGCACCGCACCACTTGTGAGCAATCACAACAGTGACAGCATGGATCCTGCTCTGATCTCCACTGTCGCCTTCAGCATTCTAAATACATCTCGGCTGGTTGCTCAGTATGCAATGAGCTCCGAGTCAGACGAGGACGCTGAGGAGCAGGGGCTGATCGATGCCATGCAGAGCAACAGCACCGCGTTGCTCAGCACCTTCACCGATCATCTGCACACGGTGCAATGCGGTTTCTGGTCGTGAGAGATGAGCATCGAGTGGTGGGATCGCATTGTTATGCAGCTGTGGGATGATGAGCAGTGGGTACAGAACTTTCAAATTCAGAAAGCAACCTTTCTGGAACTGTGTTCACAGTTGGCCCCTGCCCTGCGACGTAAAGACACCAACATGAGGTCAGCCCGAACCGTGGAGAAGCGTGTTGCAATTGCTGTCTGGAAGATGGTGACTCCTGACTGCTACCGGTCGGTTGCAAACCAGTTTGGAGTCGGGAGGTCCACCGTCGGATTAGCCCTCTCACAAGTCTGCCGAGCCATCAATCGCATTCTGCTACGGAGGACGGTGACGTTGGGCAATGTTCGTGAGATTGTGGACGGCTTTGCTGCCATGGGAATCCCTAACTGCGGGGGAGCCATAGACGGCACACACATCCCAATTTTGGCTCCAGACCATCTTGCGACCGAGTACATCAACAGGAAGGGCTACTTCTCCATGGTGCTGCAAGCACTCGTGGATCACAAGGGGCGTTTTATGGACATCAGTGCTGGGTGGTCGGGAAAGGTGCATGATGCCCGCATTTTCAGGAACACTGGTTTGTACCAGAAGCTGCAAGGGAGTACCTTCTTCCCTGATCAAAAAATTACAGTGGGGGATATGGAGATGCCCATAGTCATCCTCGGAGACCCAGCATACCCACTGATGCCATGGCTCATGAAGCCGTACACCGGTAACCTAGATTGCAGCAAGGAGCGGTTCAATTATAGATTGAACCGCTGCAGAATGACTGTGGAGTGTGCCTTCGGCCGTTTAAAAGGGCGCTGGTGATGTTTGTATGGGAGGCTGGACTTGGCGGAGGAGAACATCCCTGCTGTGATTGCGTCGTGTTGTGTCCTCCATAACATTTGTGAAAGTTGGGAAGAAAAGTTTTCCCCGGGGTGGGCTATGGAGGCACAGCGCCTCGAGGAAGCATATGAACAGCCAACCACTAGGAGTATCAGGGAGGCCCAAGGAAAAGCTGCTCGCATAAGGGAGGCACTCAGGGAGCATTTCAATGATGCCCTCCCCTAGTTAACTTCCAGGGGGGGTGGTTACAGGTGGGTGTAGCTGCGGGTCTCTAAAAAGTAGCTCTGGGGGGGACTGGATGTTGCAGTATACCAGGGGGACGGGTGGCCTTCAAAGAAATTCTTTGAAGGACTACGGGGTGTGGGAGGCAGACACAGCTGAACTGTATGGAGTGGAGCCCGTACATTAATCGCCTGGGACTGCAAAGCAATCATGCTCTTGAGCAGTTCTGTTTGCTCCTTCATCACGCTTATCAGTTCGTCCCTGTGTTTCTGCCTCCTCTGTTGGGATTCCTCTCTCCAGGCTCGATTCTCCCTCGTGGATTCCTGTGCTGTTTTCAGCAGGTCCTGAAACATATGATCCCTGTTTCTTCGAGCACGCCGCCGAATGTTTCTCATGCGGTTAGCTGGGATAGACACCGGCCTTGTGAAGGTCGAATCTAAAAAAAATAATAATAATAAAGCTGTTGTTAACACAATAGCCTAGATAACCAATGTAACCTTCCAGTAGCACATTCCACTCAAAGGTACAGGGCAGTCAACATCCTATGCTTCGCTGAAGCGGACAAGGTACATCCTAATAGAAAGCTTACTGAGGGCTAACATTCTGCACAGGGCACACAGATGGAACCCGATATCTCTCTCCTCAGGGTGCCTCTGCCAGCTAGAATACATATCCTACATGCCACCGGTTTCAAGCCAGGACCATATGCTGCTGCACTGCGTGCTGCCATGGTTTCCAGGGCTGTGCTTTGCAGCTGGCGAGGCAGAGTATCCATCTTTGGGAGCGTAGACACAAACGCTTTCCCATCTAACCTGAGTAGTAGGATCTGGAGGTACATAGAGGAAACCTTTACTGACCTAAATGCAGATGAGTTTTGGACAATCACTGTTTGTGTTGATGCACTTCTAATGAATGCAGAGTAAAGAGCGTGCACAGCTGGGACCGAGACAGCAAGCACCCCCGCCCCGAACAATGATATTTTAGCAGGAGCCATAGCTGCACGAAAGAGAAACTTACCGGAACCGCCCTCTGCCACCTCAGAGGACACGCTGCAATTCATGTCTTGGGTGGACGTCTCAGCGGGGGTGGAGAAGAGCTCCTGGCTACACACTGCTGCACTTTCCTCCAGGTCATCCTCCATCTCCTCCTCCTCCTCATCGATCATGTCCTCATCCTGCTCGGGTCTGGCATTCACTGGATGAGGGGGGGCTGATGTGTCTACGGGACTCTTTGCAGTGGTTGTGGGGTCCCCACTGAGGATGGCTTCTATCTCCTTGTAGTACCTGCATGTAGCAGGCGCTGATCCAGAATGGCGGATTGCCTCCTTCGCTCAGTGATAGGATATTCTTAGCTCCTTCACCTTTGATCTGCACTGCACAGTGTCTCTATCATAACCTCTCTCTGACATGGCCCGAGAAATTATGCCAAATGTATCATAATTTCGCCTGCTGCCGCATAGCTGAGCCTGCACAGCGGACTCTCCCCAGATGCTGATCAGGTCCAGCACCTCTGCCGTGTTCCAAAGGGGTGCGCATCTTCCACGACGGGCCGCCATTGCTGATGATGATCGGAGCCGCACTCCACTCCACGAGGAGAACAGGAAGTGAAACAGATGAAAAATTTGAAAATCCAGGGAATCTGATCAGGGTGGGGACTGTTTTGTCACGGCCACAGAGCGGGTGGGGGGAAGACCAGAGAGGACGACTTTGGAATGCTGGGACACTTCCGGAGGCCAATCATTGCGCGGTAAGCGTACACACAAGTGGAAAGGCGCAACAGCTGTTCCGCGTTAACTGCTATCACCCTCGTCGAGGTGGCTTTTGTATTGCGCTACAACAAGGCAGTTAACGCGCAACAGCCCTATTGCACGTGTGTACGCCATTGTTGCTATTGCACGGTAATGATTTTTAATGCGTGATAAGGTGATCGTGTGTACGAGGCCTGAGCTGCGGACTAACCTGAACCGAATGCCTCTCAAGTGTCTGTAAAGTGTCTATCACCCTCCTCAGCTCTTGTTTCCCTCTTCCACAATGTTTGAATCAAAATTGTGTGTTTACGCTGCTGTGGAAGGCGAGCAGACTATTCCTCTGGATCTATTTGAATTGATCTTGTGTTCTCCGCCTCATGTATAAATACAGTTAACATGCCATGTTTTCCTTTTAATGCATCTGATGAAGTGGGAGTGTGCTTACAAAAACATTTGTGATAAATGAATTTGTAGTTCTCTAAAAATACCGAAGGACTCCTTTTTTATTTTCTCTGTCAAGAGTTTCCCCAGTCCAGTGTTTTTCCTTTAGGCTGGTTTCTGTTTAACTGAGCCAGCTGCAGCTGCCCTCAGCGATGTGAAATCAATTTCCCTGTTAACAGCAACTGCAGAGAACGTCCAATTCGTTCTCTGCAGAAGTGATCATAGGGTGGGTCATGCTCCATTATCAGCCTTTGGGTATTTATTCACCTTGGTAAAGAGGGTGAGATCTGCAGAGCCTCCTAAAGAAATCAGTCATCCAACATCCATTCAATTCTATTTATAAAATGTTTCCTACCCAAGATATCTCTAAACTGTTATCCTAGCATTGAACACTACCTGCAACCCTATCCGTTCTCTTAACTCATATTCTGGGTGCCATAATCACCTTTGAAATCCCCTCACCTGAAGTACAAAATGTCGGAAATCGTTTCCCAGCTCAAGTGCAACTGAATTTCTACCAAGGAGGTTTATTCTCTTGCTGCAGGTGCTGCATTGGCGGATTCAGTCCAGTCCAGGGGCCCTTAACTCTCTGGAAGAGAAGGAGACACTGCGACACTCAGTTGTTCCTATGATACTAGCTCTACTTGTTCCCTCCATCTCTTCTGGTACCGGCAGTTTCCCAGACAACCCTGCAATATATGCCGCAGAGAGGAGCGACGGAAGCCATCAGTTACAAATCATATTGCAAATTTCTCTGAGGAAAGGTTTAATTGCCAGGCTGATGAGGGATTCATAGTTCTGAGCATTGCAGCCCTGGAGCTGGCGGATACAGCTGTGTACCTCTGAGCCCTGCAGAGGGTAGAGTGCTAGAGCCATATAGGAGAGCAGGAGAAAAACCATCTCTTTCCTTACTGTATTGGAGTTTTTGAGCTTCAAGCAGCCAGCAGAGCTCTGGAGCGTGCTCCTTATACATATTTTGAGACAATCATAGGACATCAGTATATTTGTTCTAGCGCCCTCCACAGTTAAATATTCATATTGAAAAGCTGCATGAAGTGGTCAGGTTTGATGATATATATATATAAAGTGCAAGTTTAAATTAGGAAATATATGATATATTTTTTCTTCTTAATTCCTTAACTCTCCACGTGGAGTGTGGGACCAAAAAAGAAAAGTATTTGTTTCCACTAACTTGCGGTTTGCACAAGTGTGGATAAAAATCTAGACTACAAATACAATCAAAATCCTTATTTTGGTCAAATTAGGGTGATATGTGAGCAAAATAAATTCATAGAAAATACCATGTAAAAGCCCCATTTGTGGAAAATGGTATTTTAAAAATGCGGTGAAAATGCCTAGTTTGGGATGCCCGCGGTACCTCTTACAATGCCATCAAAGTGAAATGAGTATTCATCTCTAAGACACTGATGATGGGCTGCTAGGTTTGTTAACTGACAGTCCTTTGTATTAATTACTTTACCATCCCCCTACAATCCCCCACATACTTAAAGAAGGGATCCCTACGGGCCCCGTGTGGTGAACGAATGGCAAAGCAGCGCTGGCTACTGGTTACTAGAATAAATACGTTTAAAAATATTGATTTTTGTTTCAAAATGTGGGCAAAGGACATAAATGAAAATTAAATATGTGAGCAATCTGTAGGCAAGAGTTAAACTGAGCACCTGGCCAGAATGATAGCTATTATGGTAATGTGGTCACAGCACAGACAAGTTTTGCTGTCCTGTAAATGAGATTCCAGTTAAAAGTTATGTTTCTTCCTTCTTGCCTTCCTTACAGCAATTTGTGCTCGAAATTTAACTATCCCCCTCCCCTCCGACATAAGATGGGAATGTTGCTTACTACCTTTCTTCCCCTTTCCTCACCTCTTGTTAAGGACTGTGAAGTAATTTCTCTTGCAAAAAATAATGAGTTTGAATGTATAGTGTCTGCATGCTATATGTTAAACCTGTAAACAACAAACCAGGGTGTGAATAATTCTATTCACCACATGGTAATTAATATTCATTTTTAGGTGCTAGTGTAACCAAATAAGAGTCTCTGGGGAGTTGTTGGAAATATAAGCTTTTGCATATTTTTAAGCTTAAAAGGATTGTAATGCCCCTCCTCCATGTTCACTCCACAGAGAGGTAGAAGAAGCAGGCCTCTGTGATGTTCTGGTTTTGTTCTCTATCATGATATACATGCAAAATACTGAGTAATTGATACCGAGGATGAAGTAAAGTTCTGGTTACAAATTACATCAAACTATAATCAAGAATTCAATAAAAAACTTAGATTTCTATCTGATTTCTTTGGGAAGTGCAATTACTTTGTCTTTTTTTTTAAAAGTCCAACCAATCAAAAGCTTTCTTGACATATTATAGAAAAATAATACCAACACAGTGCCACCTCATGGTACATGTTATAAGTCTACATTATCCTTTAAAATCTTTTTTATTTTAGCTTTAATCAGTGGGGAAATAGAAAGTATAGACAAAAAAACCCATTCCAATAACATTAGCTGGGAATATCAAAGGACGCTAATGGAATTTGACATTTAACTTCATTTTGATTTTCTTTGAAAATCCCACCTCTCATTCTTAAATCTGAATATGCACTTAAATCATTCCTACCCTAACACCTAAGTACTTCAAGATATGTATCCTGCCAATCTCTTTGTGAGGCAGAAATTTAGTTTAGTTTAAGCTAGAGAAGTTTTCTTTAACCTAAAGAAACTGAGGCACAGAAATTAACTCGTTTGCCCCAGGTCACAATGGAAGATATACTGAATCATGAATCCCAGATCAGATCCTTACCCAAAAATCAATCCTTATTCTCTCAGTCACCACACAGTGGCAGTTACAGATTAACAGGAAGTTGACATTTCTTGGGTCAGAAAGGTTTTGCAAAATCCTTCCTTTTCCTCCAGGCTTGTTTCTGAGGAACTTGCCCCACTTTTAGACACCAGATTCCGGAAACTAAAATGGCTCTTCAAAGCAAGAGATGACAGAGTCAAATTCCATCACTAGAGGAGACAAGATGGGGGGGGGAAAAGATTCTCAGTATTTGGATATTTTATCGCCTAGGTAAAGGGGCACGCATTTTCAAAGGCATCTAACAAATTTAAATGTACTTCTCCAATAGAAATCTTAACTTAATTCTCATCCCAGTTACCTGGGTATAAATCATCTGGTATAAAAGTTGCCTAAAACCCTTAGTTTTGTTTGGAATTCCAAACCTTAAATTGCAGTGCAACTTGATCCAGACTCATTGGTCAACTGTAGTGGAAATGATGTCTTGGAATTCAATTGTCTTGTTGTAGACTCTGGGAGACTCAGTAGTCCATCCCACAAAGTTTGAAGTTCTGGATTAGAAGGAGGCGTTGTGTCACTTACCATACTCCTGTCACTGATATTTACCTCTATTGGTACCTACAGTATCCGAGCTAGGCCCTGCAGTACATTATCCGGAGAGGAGCAAAATCCTACAGCAAACTCCATGACACTGCACATTTCACCGAGGGCAGGTTTTCTTTCCAGGCTGATGAGAGCGCCACAGTGCTGAACATCACAGTATTGCAGGTGTCAGACAGCGATATATCTCTTTGCCCTGCATCTGGCACAGTGACAGCGTCATACAGAAGAGCCGAGCAAAAACCCTTCCCGCCCAGCAGCAGATGATGTTAGGCATATTGAGGTTGGCAGCAGAGGTGTTTGGGAGTTTTGCTGTGTCATTTAAAAACAGCAACAAAAACCCTATCATGGTGTGGTTGGGTTGCAGCCAGGTTACTCCTTCCAGATCTCCCTCATACACAAAATCCCTATTCAAAGAGTTGCATAAAAATTCTACAGCAGGAGACTATAAAAGCAGGAGTCCAACATCTTATCAAAGCATAGAAGATTAGAGCTGGAAGGGACCTCAGGAGATATCTAGTCCAACCTTCAGCTCAAAGCAGGAACAACCCCAACTAAATCATCTTGGCTAGGGCATTGCCAAACAGCTCTTTAAAAATCTCAAGAAGACACAGACTTCACCAGTTCCGTAGGTAACCCATTCCAGTGCCTCCCAGTCTCCTAGTGAAAAAGACTTTTCCTAAAATCCAACCTAGACCTCTTAACATACAACAACATCCAACTTAATCCAGCCTCAATATCCAACATAAACCTCTCATCATCCACTGAAATTCATTGAAGAACAATGATGTAAAAGTTGCTGTTTTGAAAACCCACTAATGTATTCCTCCTCTCCCCATTACCACTTTGAAACTGCTTCAGATTCCGAACCAGAGTGACCATGAATAGATCAGTGTTTTCTTTACATAGCTCTGGTATGTGAACTTGGCATCATGATATAACAGGTGATTATCAAACTCAGGCTCATCTCTCAGTCCATAGCTTCTAAAAGCTGTCTTTCTCCTGGGGAACTGGCATTCACCACTCCCAGATGTTCCCCTTTTAAAAAAAAGCATTCAGCATTTTTTGTTCCCAAAGTCCTCTTTTTCTGGCATTTTGTTCATGTTACAGGACACTGGCTACAAACTATAGTTCAGGCCCTAAGGTTTGATGGGTTTGCTAGGCACAACACCGGGAGACAAGGTAAATGGTAAAAATAAACAGTTTATTAAGATACAGACAAGAAAGAAAAGAAATAGGAAAGCACGAATGCTTACGCCCCTTCAACAGATGGGAACCCCAGTTAAAGGACTGCAGGCACAGAGCATGGGAAGTGATGACTCGTGGTGGCAGACACAGCAGTTGCCACAAGGAGGAAGTTCCAAATTGGGGGCGGGGCGGAAGGCTGGGCTTAGCCACCGGCTTTTATACACTTATTTTTGCTGACCGGGAAGCTGGCATGCACATCTAATTATTTTTCTCATGTATTTACAACATTTTTTGCCCCAGTCTTATCTTATTATTTCACAAAGCTGACATGTTATATCTGCTATGTTATGGGAGCAAGTTACATCCTTGGTCAGTCCCAGCTCTGTTTTGCTTATACACAGGGTTAACTTTTGGTCAGGGCTGATTAATGGCAGCACCACCTATTAACAGCTTATTGCTTAAAAAATTCTTCCGTTGGACCCTACACTCCACCCCCTAGGTGGTGGAGCTGTTCATAACCCTGATGAGGGGTGTGAATCTTAAAATCAACCGTTAGAACTAGGGCCTGCATGTTTTGCCATAATTTCCAGGTTTTTTAAAAAACAAAATACCAACTAAAACCAACAACACAAATGCATAGCACTATAACCATGGGGTGCAATAACAATTGCAAAAAGGCCAAAGCTTTGTTTAATTACACCTGATGCTATTAAACCACTGCTTTGCGAAATATTGGTACCAAACTGGGCTGTTTTCCAAACAGTATGGTTCAGGGCCCGCCTTGTGAGGGATGTTACGACTGCAGTTGTTCAGCCCTGGCCACCTGCATCAGTCCACTCCGTAGGAGTACCCCTTACACACCAAGCATGGCTATCTCCACGTTAGTTTGCCTCTGTTGAGAGAAACAAAAATATTCGTTCCATTAAACCTGACCCAATAGGTGTCCCCGGGCCTCCGGGTGATGACCTCCTCTGGCTGGAGGCATCGCCCAGAGTACCATCTCCAAACTCGGTTGCCCTCTTTGGTTGCTTTATCTGTGGACTTAAGCCCTCGCGATTTCCAGTTGGTCTATGACATCTTAGACTCTTTTAGGTTTAGTGCCTCTGGGAGAGCGATCCGCCTACAGATTAATTGGGCCACTTAGTCACTAGACTGCACCTGCACAGGCTCTATTCCAAAATTAAACAGCAGTACTGCACCTCCCTCCAGTAATTTGGATACCCCACCCTTGCCTGTATGTGCACTTTTGCACGTAATATCAGCCCAGAACAGAGGGGATACCCTCCCATAACATTCCTTAGATAGCTATACCATGTTCCGGTGGGATTAATTTCTGCATGCTGGGATCAGTGATATTCAGGGTGACTGCATATAAGTCCACCCCTGTTGACTCAGGCATTCCCCGGTCAAGAGGTGTGTAGCTGAGTGCACCTGTACAACTTGCAATTTGGCTGGTTTGGGTTTTCCACAGCACTTGGCTCCTCAGTTACTGGTTGCATGCTTACTTTGCTGTGCTGGCATTCCATTGGCATCAGGCTGTAACACTGGCAAGAATTTAACTGAAAGGCAGCTTTTGTTAGTATCCCATACCACCCCCTAAGTGTGCAGTCTGGCGATAGGAGCCGCAGTTGCTGCCTCAGAAGTCAGTTGTAGCAGTTCACTACACCCGCCCTTTGGAGGTAAAAGGGGATATTGAACACCCAACAACTGCCCAATCCCATCGCCTAGTCCTGCACGGTGTTGCCAGCAAAGGAGGGGGCGGGCATTATTCAACTGTAGCTGAGAGGAAACCCCATGGTAAAATAAAGCATTTTATCACACAAGACCTGCCTGCCCAAAGCAGTAAAAAAACCTGCCAGCCAGAGGCGGCCTTAGGCTATCTGGGGCCCTAGGCGAAGGCCCATTGTGGGGCCCCCTATAAGGCCTAAGCCCCGAGCCGGTCCCTGAGGCAGGCCGCACTGGCTCTGAGCCGGCCCCCGAGCCAGCCCTCTCACCCAGAGCCAGCACTCACGCCGGACCCCGGGCCCCCACGGCAGGTTCCGAGACCCAGACCAGGGCCGTGTGGCTCGCCGCCCTGCACCCTGAGCCAGCCCCTGAGCCACCCCATGCCCACTCCCAAACCCCAAGCCAGCCCCTTTTCTAGCCACAGGCCCCCGAACAGGTCCACGCCGGCCCCCGTGGCCCCAAGCTGGTCCCCAAGCTGGCTCCTGGGCCCCCGCACCAGCTCCTGGGCTCCTGAGCTGGCCCCTGGGCCCTCGAAGAGGGCCATGCCAATGCCTAGGCCCCCACGCTGACCTCCGTGGCACCTTGGGCCCTGCGGCAGGCAGCTCTTGTGGCCCCAGCCCTCAGGCCATGCTGGGGGGCGGGGCCAGCAGGGGGAAGCCTGAGCAGCGCTGCTGCCACTCAGGATTAGCACGCGTGCCAAATTAGGCACGCATGCCGGGGATTGCTGTGTTCCCTGTAAGGTTTGGTGGCTTATGTGCAAAATTTTCAAGTCGTGTGCAAAACTTTTTCTGAATAAATTTTTTGTGTAAACTCACACAACAGAAATTATAGGCATTAATTGAAGTTAAAGTGATTGTAAATAGAATTAATTAATTGTGTTTAATTGAATTTGAATGAATTTTGAATTGAAATTTAATTTTTAGAAAGGTTTTTATTTAAAAAAAAATAAAAGTTTTTTTTTAAATAAAGAGAAGGAAGGAAGGAAGGAAGGAAGGAAGGAAGGAAGGAAGAGAAAAAGAAAAAAGAAGGGACAGAGAAAGAAAGAAAAAAGGAAGGAAGGAAAAAAGAGAAAGAAAAAAGGAAGAGAAAGAAGGAAAGAAGAGAAAGAGGGAAAGAAAAAGGAAGAGAAAGAGGGAAAGAAAAAGAAGGAAGAGAAAGGAAGAAAAAAGAAGGAAGGAAGAGAAAGAAAAAAGAGGGAGGGAAGGAAGGAAGGGAAAGAAAAAGGAAGACAATAGGGAAAAAGAGGAAGAAAAAAGAAGGAAGGATGAGAGGGAAGGAAGAGAAAGAAGGAAAGAAAAAGAAAGGCAAAGAAGAGAAAGAAGGAAGAGAAAGAAATGCAAAGAAGAGAAGGAGGAAGAGAAGGAAAGAAAAGAGGAAGGAAGAGATAGAAGGAAAGAAAAAGAAATTCAAAGAAGAGAAAGAAGGAAAGAAAAAGAAAGGCAAAGAAGAGAAAGAAGGAAGAGAAAGAAATGCAAAGAAGAGAAGGAGGAAGAGAAGGAAAGAAAAGAGGAAGAAAGAGAAAGAAGGAAAGAAAAAGGAAGAAAGAGAAGGAAAAGAGAGAAAGAAGCTGAGGCCGCTGGTGGGAGGGACCCGACCGTGACCCCAGGAAGCCGCTGGCAAGGCTGTGCAGACCCCGGCCCCGGCCCCAGCAGTTGAGGCGGCCGGCGGGTGGGAACCCGGGATCCCACCCCCATCGCGGCCACACCGCTGCCCCGGCTGTGTGGGGCAGGCAGGCAGTCCCGCGCTCCTGCCCCAGCCCTGAGCCTGCATGTTCCGCCCTGGGGGTGGGGAGGACCTGCCCAGAGGCCGGGCACAGGCCGGATCTGCTGCGTTAAGGCCACAGCTCCGGGGGTTTGGAGAGGGTGGCGGGGGCTGCCGGGCTGTGTGGACCCTCAGTGCTGCATGGGGGGTGTGACAGCGGTCGCGCACCCACGCAGCTTACAGGGAACATAAGGAAGCAGGCGAACGACCCTAATGGGGCCCCTTACTGTTCGGGGCCCTAAGGGGCCGCCTGCCTCGCCTACCCCAAAAGCCACCTCTGCTGCCAGCCCCTCCTTTTCCCCTGTAGCACACAGCCAGATGCAGCTGTGCTCTCACAGGGGGGTAGAGGGGAGACTTAGGCCATGTACACACTACAGGAATAATCGGGCAACAAGCCTGTTGCTCTTTAAGTCACGTGGTTTTTGTAGCGCAGTATCACGTCCACATTGAGCCGCTTGTGATGGAACAGAGCCCCCCCCTCCAATTCGCAATTTCACAAGAAACACAATTGAATTGTTGGGACCTATCCCACAGTTCCATCCATCCTGATTTGGCACTAAGAATCCTGGGTAGAAGGAGAGTAACGCTGAGCACCATGGGTAAAGTCTTGATTTCCCATGGTGCGTTCTGTTCCCCTTGCATCACGAGAATTATTACTAGCAACTTGCGCCCATTTTCAACAGTAGCGCATTGCTTCCTGGAACTCCTTTTTGCAGCAACATGGATCCAGGTCTGATCTCGACTGTTGCCTTCAGCATAATGAATACATCTCGGTTGGTGGCACAGTATGCGTTCAGCTCTGAATCGGAGCAGGATTCGGATGACCCTGGGCTGGTGACTGCCATGCAGAACAACAGCACTGCATTGCTGAGCTCCTTCATAGAGCACCTGCACATGGTGCACCGCCAGTTCTGGTCACGAGAGACAAGCACCGAGTGGTGGGACAGCATTGTTTTGCAGGTGTGGTATGATGGCCAGTGGCTACAGAACTTTTGAATGCGGAAAGCCACATTCATGAAACTGTGTGAGGAGCTAACCCCTGCCCTGCGATGCAAGGAGACCAAAATGAGAGCCGCCCTCACCGTGGAGAAGCATGTCGCAATCGCGCTGTGGAAAATGGTGACTCCAGACTGCTACCGCTCGATCGCGAATCAGTTTGGAGTCGGCAGGTCGACCGTCGGGTTAGCTCTTTCACAAGTGCGCAGAGCCATTAATCGTGTTCTGCTCCGGAGGACAGCGATGTTGGGCAAAGTGCGGGAGATCGTCGATGGATTCACGGCCATGGGATTCCTGAACTGTGGAGGGGAAATATACGGCACGCACATCCCTATTCTCGCTCCGGAGCACTTTGCAACTGAGTGTATTCATAGGAAGGGCTACTTCTCCATGGTGTTTCAGGCACTGGTGGATCACAGGGGGCGTTTCACGAACATAAATGGGGGGGTGGTCGGGTAAGGTGCATGATGCTCACATTTTCCGGAACACAGGCCTGTACCAGAAGTTTCAGGCAGGGACTTTCTTCCCCGATGATAAAATTACTGTTGGGGATGTGGAGATGCCCATAGTCATCATAGGAGACCCAGCCTACCCACTGATGCCTTGGCTCATGAAGCCCTATACTGGAAATTCGGATCCCAGCAAGGAGAGCTTCAATTACCAGTTAAGCCGGTGCCGAATGACCGTAGAGTGCCTTTGGGCACTTAAAAGGCCGCTGGCGCTGTTTGTACGGGAGGCTAGACTTGAATGAGGACAACATTCCAGCTGTCATTGTGGCGTGCTCTGTCCTGCATAACCTCTGTGAAAATAAGGGAGAGAAATTTCCCCCTTCATGGGACATGGAGGCTGAGCGGCTAGAGTTTGCCTTCCAGCAGCCAGCCACTAGGAGTATCAGGGGGACACAGCTGAGAGCTGTCCGCATAAGGGAGGCACTTAGGGTGCATTTTAGTGATGGGGACTCATAGGACACATTGCATCACTGTGCAGTAGTGTTCCCACGCACTACTGGGTGCTGATTGGGAGCAGGCGGTGCCCGTGGGCGTGTACTGTACTATGCTCGAATGAGTGAATACTAAACATGCAACAACTAATTTTATTGTGTATCAATAAAGACACTGTGCACAGTTCAAGTGATTCAATTTCATTATTATAAAACATTAAATATTTACAGTAAGCAGTGTCTGCTACAGGGGCTATAGATGCGTGTAGGTGTGTGTCTCAATGCCATAGCTTGGTGCAGGAGTGGATGTAACATTGCACCAGGAGGGTCCCTGGGCTTCAAAGAACTGCTTTGAGGGAGAATGGGGTATGGGGGACAGAAAGTGTTGATGTGGGTGGAGGCGGGGGGCAAGCCCGGAGCAGCTGGGTCTGCAGACCAACCATGGTCTTCAGCAGTTGGGTCTGCTCCTGTAGGATGCTTGTGAGGGCATCCTTCTGCTTCTGCCTTCTCAAATTGTTTTCTTTGCACTCCTCCCGGCACTCCTGCCTCCATTGTCTAGTCTCCCTTGCTGATGCCTCGTTGGACTGCATCAGCTCTTGGAAGATATCCTACTTGCTCCTGTGAGGCCTCCTCCTTATCTGTCTCAGCCGGTCAGCTGGTGCAGACCACCGACCGGCGAAGGTTGTTTCGAAGGAAAAATGAAACATCATAAGCAGTGCTATTGTTCTCACTTTGGTTAGGGAGCCGGTAATATGTTCTGCTGCCACGTTCCTCAGTGCCCACGGGACAGGTCATTGCCGGGGACTGAAAGGGCTTTTGCAAAGGGAGGTTCAGGTTGCCGAGACAAGACACACAGCTCCGTGAACTATTTGCAGTGCTTTGGGAGATTAGTTCACATATGCTACTGCCATGGAAGCCGATATCTCACTGCTTAGAGTGCCTCTGCAAGCCAGAATGTATAACCTGCATGTCACTGGTTTTCAGCCAGGACCGTACTCAGCAGGCTTGTGCGCAGCCATGGTTCCTGCTGCTGTACTTTGCAACTGGCAAGGGAGAGTACCCCTCTATGGGGGAGAGGAAACAGTTGCTCTCCCATCGAATTTAACTAGGAGGCTGTGGAAGAACATCGAGGACACCTTCAGTGATCTCAACGGAGAGGATTTCTTGACAATTACAGCATGCATTGATGCACTGCTCATGTAATGCGGGGTAGACCCCGCAATCCCCCCCCCCAAAAAAAAGAAAGGATGAAACTCAAAACGCCTATCTCCCACCCACTCCTCATTTGCCCGCAAAGCTTATCCAGCTAGCATAGAAGCCACTTCTGATGAAACTTACCAGAGCTCCCCTCTGCTGCATCCAAACACAGTATGAAGAAGGAATCTGGGCAGCATGTGTCAGGTGGCGTGGAGAATAGCTCCTGGCTCCCTAGGTCGGCTGCACTGCTTTCACCCTCCAGGTCATCCTCCACCTCCATGTCCTCGTCGATGAATTGCTTGTCACCGTCTGCTCTGGTATCCTTTTCATGGGGGGGTGCCGACATGTCCTCAGGAGCTTTTGGGGTGGTTGTGGGATCCCTGCTCAGGATTGCTTCCAGCTCCTTGTAAAATTGGCATGTAGCCGGCACTGAGCCGGAGCGCCAGTTTGTCTCTCTGGCTCTGTGGTACGTAATCCACAACTCCTTCACCTTCGACCTGCACTGAACAGTGTCTCTCTCGTACCCCTTCTCTGCCATGGCCCGAGAAATCTGGCCAAAAATATTGAAATTCCGCCGGCTGCCACGTAACTGTGCCTGCACAGTGGACTCTCCCCAGATACCTCAGCTGTGGTCCACACTGGAGCAGGTTCGCTGCATTGAGCCACCATTGCTCTTGGAGAACACAGTTGCAACTACACTACATGCCAAGCAAACAGGAAAAGTGAAGAATTCAAAAATTCCCGGGAATGATGGGAGGGCAGGTACAATCACGTCACAGCCACAGAGCACAGAAGGAAGTGCAGAAGGGATGGAATTGGAATTCTGGGACATTTCTGGAGGTTTCATATTGTGCAGCAACCGTACACACACAAACTATCATGGAATAGCTGTTCCGCAGTAGCCGCTACCACCCTCGTTTTAGTGGTTTACATGTTGCGTGGTAAGACGGCTATTACTGCGCAACAACATGGATTTGTGTGTGGACGCTGTGCCTGTTATCGCGCGATAATGAGTGTTATCACGCAATAACTTTGTAGTGTGTACAAGGCCTTAGTAAAGTCTGCTTGCCCAAAGCAGTGAAAGAAGCTGCCAGCCCCTTCTCCTTCCCCCACAGCATGCAGCCAGGTGAAGCTGTACACATACGGATTGGGGAGGGTGACTGAAAAATTCATGTCCAGGATTTTAAAATCCCTTTAATCCACCTCTGAACATAAGGGTGTTGGATGTCACTCATGCAGGATGCCTCAGCAAAAAAAAAAAGAGACCTTGGGGGGTGGGGGAGCGCTCTGGAGCAGCAGCTCCATCATCCCCCTGAGTTGATGGAGCACTCCTCCAGACTCGTTACCTCCTCAGGGACCAGCTGCATGGCATCAGCTCCCTTGTTCCAGAAGTGGAGCTGCCCGGATGTTATGTTTTCACCTACCCTCTGCTTGTACTGCATGCGGAGCCCTTGGGGCTCTGTCTGGGTGTAATCTTGCATAATTTCTATCTGTATATGGGCCACCCCAGGGGTCCCTTAGCTTTATTTGTAACTAGGGGTTGAACATCCTTTGCAGGATCCTCCCCTTATTGTGCAAAAAGAGCAATCAGGATCTTTTTAAGGAGGGAAAAGACAATACGCAACATTTATTGTAAGGAAAACACAATCATGTTAATAGCTAATATCTAGTACACACACACACACATTCACCGCCCACCCCACAGATGTTCTGCTGTTGGTCATGTGACTGATTGTGGCTTGTGATCGTAGCTTGAGTTTGTGGCTGATGTTTGCAGCTCATGGCAGCTATCTGGCCAGGGAAGCTAGGCATGAGGAAGAGCGAGGTCTCTGTTAGGCACACAGGTGTGCACCAACACTCTTGGATGTTGTGCAGAATATTACTCAAAGCTAGAAAGTCTCACCCATCTTTTTATCCATGGATTTTGCTCTGTCACACTGCTTCAGTGTACTGTATGAGTCATAGTTAATGGCAGATGTGACTTTGATCTTGTTTTTGATGGGACTTTTTGTCCCTTTCTTTTTAGGGTGGATTCTTCTTGCTTTTTGTAGGGTTTGATTGCTTTGTTCTTCAGCCAACAAGGTGGTGCTGTCAGTTCATCGTCAGGACTGGCTGGAGTTGAAGACTGATCCCATCACACACATGCCCTCCATTCAAACATCCAAACTAAGTTAAAAACACATCTAAACAAAGTTTCAGCACAGTTTAGGCTGAGCGATACAAAATGAAGAAAACAATATAAAATGGAGTTTAGGTTACACTATGGAGTTAAAGTGAATGAATGAGCATGGTATTTTTATCAATGAATATTCCATATTGAAATTTCTGTTTGAAGCAATACTATAGTATAAATTCATCTTTAGCACTACACGCAGGCTCAGCTTCTTTCTCCCATCCCACCTTTATTGTGTGAATCCTATATGTCCCCGTCCCACATTTCAGGGTCCCTGTCTGATGCCATCAGGGTTCAAAGCTTCACTTAGGGCATGGTGGGGTGGGGGTTCTGTAGGAGGCAGCGAAGGCAATCCCAGGCACAGTGGATCGTCGCTGCTTCAGTCACCCCCTCTTGTTTGCCTGTTTTCTGCTGGACAGCTTCCAAAGCCTCAGCCAGCATAGTGTTTCTCTTCAAAAGAGTATGCTTATCATCCCTCAGGATGATAACAGTCTGTTCCAGCTGTTCAACATCAGTTGTTAACCCTTTCACCACAACTTCATCCCTATTCCAGGTCTCAGGGTCCCAATCCCCGTGATGAAGGGCAGATGCCTTCACTGTCAAGACGGGAGCCTGGGCTTTATGCTTGTGTTTGCACTGTACCATTTCTAATTGCTTTTGGAGTGAGGTTATTGCAACAGCCTGAGTGTCACAGACTGCTTTTAATCCCTTCACCTCCCCCTGTAATCACCTATTCTCCTCCTCCAAACATTCTCGATCCTGGCTGTCCCACAAAGCAGTAAGAAAAACCATCCACCCTCTTGAACACCCCTACCCATGTCCAGTGGGAGGGAATTCCAACACCTTCTCTAAATCTCAGGGTGACCCATTCCCAATTTCTGAGTCAACTGATACCACTGGGGTCATCCGGTTCCACTTCTCTGCCACCCAGCTACAGGCTGATGTTGCGGGCCAGCCTGGTAGTGGGCTTTCAACATCACACCCTTTTCCATCTTTCCGAGTTAAACAACTATGGGTACAGAATATGGGGAGTGATGACTTGTGGCGGCAGACACAGCAGTTGCCCCGAAGTTCCAAACTGGGGGTGGGGGGAGGGTAGACACCAGGTTTTATACACTTATTTTTGCTGACTGGGAAGCTGGCATGCACATCTAATTATTTTTCTCATGTATTTACAACATTTCTTTGCCCTGGTCTTATCTTATTATTTACAAAGCTTACATGTTATGTCTGCTATGTTATGGGAGCAAAGTACGTCCTTGGTCAGTCCCAGCTTTGTTTTGCTTATATACTGGGTTAACTTTTAGTCAGGGCTAATAAATGGCAATACCACCTACTAACAGCTTATTGCGTAACAAATTCTTCTGTTGCGCCTTACAGTTCAATACAGACCTTTGAAAATCCATATCTCAATCACATATCTCCCCTAGAGAAGTTAAATATCACTGTGGCTCACAGTAATGCATAAACATTGCGTTTAATAAAAATACCTAAAGTTACCCCTGGAAAATTTTCCAAGGATATGGAAGGAAACCGATATATCTACTATAGTGAAGGACATAAGACTTCTGTTAATTATACCCTGTTTTTACAACATCAGATCTTTTAGGAAAAGAAGTCAATGTTGAATTAAAAATTGGCCCTATTGATGAATCCACCACTACACCTTTTAAATTGTTCTATGATTGTCATCAGTGTTGGAAAATGTAATGAAGGCAGGCTTCTGTCCCGCTGCCATCTGGTGGTGAGAGTTAAAACTACAATCTGTATCTTAATAAAACAAACAAGGAGTCCTGTCGCAGTCTTAAAGACAAACTTGCTTCTTCATAGCCTCTGACGAAGTGGGAACAATAAATTTGTTGGACACACGACTTCGTGTTTGTTTTGCTGAACTAGACTAACGTGGCTATCCCTTTGGAAGCTGTATTTTTTATATTATACTATTATAGTTAATTTTAAACTGTGAGACAACAAAAGCAAATTAAAAGAATTTTTCAAAGAATTTTAGCTTGGAATCTCAAAGAAGGCTAAGGTAGATAGGCATAAAAATGAAAATAACATTATATTTATTACTAGGAAATCCCAGTCTTTATTTCCATTGAATATTGGGGTATATTTACGTGACCCCAAATACAGCATTATTTGAATGACTCAGAATATTTATGCTCACATTGATAAAATGAACTAGAGAAATAGGATGTCTTCATACAGGAAAACTGAGGCACAGACCTATTAAGTAACTCTCCCAAGATCATACATGGAGTCTGTGGCCGTGCTCAAGAACCAGTCTCTTGCCAGAGCTCTGACCACAAATCCAATATTCCCCGTATGTCAGCTGCAGAGTAACTTCAGTATGTTTCAAGTGTGTATGAAGCATCTATCACCCTTCTCAGTTCTTGCTTTTCTCCTCCACATTGTTTGAATCAAAACAGCTTTTTATTCTGCTGACATAGGCTAGCAGACCATCCGTCTTAATTAACCTTGTGATCACCCCTTCTGTATCTATATAAAGACAGCTAATATGCCACGTTTTCCATTTCATGCATCTGATGAAGCGGGGCAGTAGAACAATCATGGGGACTGGTTTCATTATCACCCTTTGTATATTGTCACCTGAGTCTTAGGGTCACCCTAAGGCTATCAGGTGCCCAACACCCATATATAAAACATTTAAATATAAAACATTTATAATGGGTCCCCAACATCCATTATAAAACATTCCCTACCCCAAACACTAACTCTAAGCTGTTACTCCAATACTAAGCTTACCCCTAACATCTTAACTGATGTGGTGGGCACCTGAAACGCCTCTGAAGTGCCCTCACCTTAAATCCAACATACCCGAAACCGTTTCCCTGGGTCAAGTGCAATTGAATCCCTGCCCCGAGGTTCGTTGTCTTCTTGCAGGTGCTGCGCTGGGGCACTCGGTCCAGTCCCACGAAGCTGATGGGTCTGGGTCAGGAGGTGGTAACGAGACGTTCAGTTGCTCCTACAACACCAGCTACAGTGGTTCCGTCCATCTCTTCTGGACTCGCCTGTGCCCCAGCCAAGCCCCGCGGTACATTCTCCGGAGAGGAGCGAGGGGAAACACGTAACATCACAGAGCAGATTCCGCACAGAAGAGGATTTCTTCCCAGACAGATGGAGGCTCCATCGTTTTCACCATCACAGCCCTGGCGCTGTCCGACGGAGCGGTCTATACATATTCCCTGCGGAGACACAGTGATGGAGCCACACAGAAATTGGTGCAAAAGCCCTCCTTGCCTCCCTGCAGCTGAGGTCAGACACAGTGAGTGAGGCTGGATGCAGCGGTCGGCAGAAGAAGGTTGGTTATAAAGATAATGTATTAAAACGCTCTCAAAATTGGGAGTAGTTTTGCTGGTGCCAAGGAATTGCTTCCCATTCCTCCCAACAGACAATTCCTGTTCAAATCGTTGTATTTAAAGATCGCTGTTGGAGAATATAAGAGAGGAAACCAGTGGGAGTATTTATTTCTCAATTTAACCTGAAGTGGCTATAAAAAAAATCGTAAAAGATCTCATTGTCATTTACTGTGTGTTTAAAATGTTGGCGGGATAATTTAATACAATAGCCTCCACTTGTATCCGTTTCGTGGAGTTAATTTAGCGGTTCCAAATCTCACAGCGAGAGCTCTATTAAAAGATGAAACAAAGCTTGCATGTCAGTGTGGTTTGTAAGAATACTCATAGTTCTTCTATTTCTCTGTCTAAAGCAGGCGCGAGTAAAGCAAAGCATTCCGTGTTTGATCCTCCACACCTATTTCATAAAAAGTATTTCAAGCAGGAGGAAGGAAGGACGGACGCACGCACAAACGCAAAGCTGGAGAGAAAAAAAGAGAGACATATTAAGAAGGTGGCGGGGAATTTCAAAACAACCTGAGTGAGTTAGGGACCCAATTCTCTCCGAAGCTCTCCTTTGACAATTCCAGATTTCAGGATTAAAAATCTACTTCTGTGCTCTCCTTCCCAAAGATAGCTGAGCAATTTTCACCTCCACTATACGTCCCTGAAAGAGAGAAATATGATGGTCTCGTGACAGATAAGGAAATGGAGTCTAGGAGTTATTATCTGGTTTGCCCAGGAGGATTACATAGCGGGTCTTTAGCAGATCGGGGAAACGAAGCCAGGTGTCCTTTACCCCAACCCAGAGTTTTAACCACCAGCTCATTTCTCTTACCTCAGAGTCGCCCCATTTGTCAGCTTCACACTAAGCAGAACTCAGCGTGTTTCCGGTGTCTGTGGGGAGTTTCCCCAAACCCTCCCTCCTCCAAGGGGCCGGTTTCTGGTGAAGCAGCCCCAGCCGTAGCTGCCCTCAGAGCCCTGGAGTTTAAATCCCTCTTAGCAACAGGATCTCCTAGTGAGTCACAACAGGGAGGATCATGGAGACATATTATCTATTCATCTTTTGGGTATTTAATCATCTAGGTAAAGAGGCTAGAATTTCTGATGTGTCTAAGGAAATGTCCTACCGTTCAAATCCTATCTGTAACTCTCAGTCTCAACCATAGTCATTATCCAAAACTATACCCTTACCTTTAGTCAAGCCCTAACCTGTATTTAAATGTTTCGGCCACTAAATCTCTCACGATCCGCGGGAATTTCCAGCCTTACACTGCAATGCAACTGAAGGTGTCTCCGTGGGTCCCTACAAATGAAAAAATGTCCTCCAGTGTGATTGTCTTGTTTCAGGTGCGGCGCTGGGGGACTCGATCCAGTCCAAGGATACCCACCTCTCTGGAACAGAAGGAGGCACAGTGACACTCAGCTGTTCTTATGAAACTAGCTCTACCGGGTACGTCTATCTCTTCTGGTACCGGCAGTTTCCCAACCAAGCCCCGCAGTACATTCTCCAGAGAGGAGCAAAGCAAGCCAGAGATGAAAGTGACACAGCGACTTTCGCCAAGGACAGGTTTTCTTCCCAGGCTGATGTGAGATCCACAGTTCTGAAGATCACAGCCCTGGAGCTGGCGGACACAGCGGTGTATCTCTGCGCTCTGAGTGTGACACAGTGACAGAGCAACACTGCAGAGTTGCACAAAAACCCTCCGTTCCCAGCTGCATTGGATTTTGTGCAGCCAGCAGATCTCTGGAGCGGGCTAGTTACACGTATTTTGGGACGACTCTGGAGCGTCAATGCATTTCTTTTAGCGCCCTTGGAGAGTTAAGTGCAAGAGCTATCACCTATGGGGAATGTAAAAGGCACGAGTTTAAATCAGGAAAGATCTTAGATATTTTTGTCCACAATTCCCCGAAACACATATCCGTGCGGAGTGTGGAACAACTACAACAATAAAGCTCATTTGTCCTAACCTCGTTTGTAAAAAATATGGATAAATATCTAGACAAGAAATAAAACCGAAATTCTTATTTGTGGTCAAATTAGGGTAAATTCTGGGTGAGGAAAATATGGATTTTAAAAACCGTTTAAAAAACCCATTTATGGGACATTATTTAAAATAGTCGGTTAAAATACCTAGCTTGTGATGCCCGTGTTACTTTCTACAAAATTCCATCAAAGTGAAATGAGTATTTAATTGTGACAAACATTGGAACGATGATACAAACGTCTGCCCTTCCTGGTATCCGAACCACCCCGCAGTACATTATCTACAGACTTGGGATGGGGCTCAGCCATCTGAAGGGTATGACAAATTTCCCTTAGAAGAGAATCCTAACTCACATTTTACCACAAATCTATTTTAAAACACTTGACACCCATGTCTGTCCACTTAGGAACGGAGAAAAGACGTTCAAGAGAATCCCTGTGTTAAATTCACACCCTCGATAGTCTACAAGACAGTGAAGCTAGCTGAATAAGCACTTCATTTTCCAGGGGATGGGGAAGAAGAAAATGAAAATCAACATAGTCTCTCCCCTCAAGCAATTACATCTGAACTCCATTAGGTGCTTCTTCTTCTTCTTCTTCTTCTTCTTCTTCTTCTTCTTTTAAATGCTAACTAGAGATTGCTTCAATTTAGAGATGAGGAGAAAGGCACAGATATATCTGATTAATAGAAGATTAAGTTGTGAAGGGACCTCAGAAGGTATCTAATCCAACCCCCTGCTCAAAGCAGGACCAAACCCAACTAAATCGTCCCAGCCAGGACTTTGTCAACGTCACCTGCCAAAGGTCACGTGACAGATCTGAGCCCACATCCAGTGATTTTAACCCAGCCTTTGTCTCCCACCCCTGCACCCAATCAGCGACCCTGCGTCAGTAAGAAGTTGCTCAAACACCTCCCTCGGGGTCTCCTGTCTGACCTTTCTTCCCCAGCTGCAGCTGCCTTCTGAGAAGTGACATTTCTATTCCCCGTCGCAGCAGCAGCTGAGAGTGTCGGCCAGGGTCGCAGTTGGAGAAGCCATGGACACGAGTTTTCTTCTATGCATTTGGTTATTTAACTTTCTAGGTAACTGGGCCGGGATTTCCAAAAAAAAAATAAGGGAGTCAGACGCCTAAATTCTATTCAACATTAGCTCTAATCCCGGGGCTAATCGCAACCTAAACTGTACAGTGCTGCTCCTACCTAACACCATATCCCTAAGTACCCAAACGCAATTAGTGCTGAGCACCTAAATCTTTCAGAGTCCTTTGAAATGCTCAGTGTGAACTGTGTCCATGGGTCCAGATGGTATCCTGGAGTGTGATTGTCTTGTTGCAGGCGCTGGGATGGGCGATTCGATCCAGGCCACAGAATCTCAAGTGTCCCGAAGAGAAGGAGACTCGGTGATGCTCAGTTGTTCTTACGAAACCACCGAAACCGGTTATATCTATTTGAACTGGTACCGCCAGTATCCGAATCAAGCCCCACAGTACATTCTCAAGAGAGGGGAGAAGAGAGCCCGAGGTTACACACATACGGACAATTTCGCCAAGGAGAAGTTTTCTTCGCAGGTGAATGAAAGCTCCACCGTTCTGAGCACCACAGCCCTGGGGCTGGCAGACACCGCGGTCTATTACTGCGCCCTGGAAATTGCACAGTGACAGAGCCGCACAGTAGAGCTGTACAAAAACCCTCCCTTCCCTACAGCACCGTACGTTACAGACCCTGAGGGTCCACGTAGCCTTCTTGACGTAATTTCCACATATTATGTCGGTGGGACGTGAATTTACTTCTTCCAAGTCCCGTCAAAGTGAAATTCTTGTTTAAGCAGCTACCTTAAAATGACACCCCTGAAAACAATTCCAGTGTGGAAGGGACCTCAAGAGGCCATCTACTCCAGTCCCTGCAATCAAAGTATTATCTGGTCTAGAATCACAGAACCAGAGAAGATCAGGGTTGGAAGGGAACTCAGAAATCATCTAGTCCAGGGAACAGCAACCTTTGCTGCCGAGCGCCCACCGGCCCGAACCCTCAACAGGTGCCAGAGTTGCGCCAGAAAGGTGTTGGGGGTGGGGCTAACAGGGACAGAAGCCGCATGCTCGCTATTCCTGCAGAGCCAGCCCGCCCCCGCCCCCAGATGTGGAGCAGGGCCAGCATGGGACGGGATCCCAGCGGCTCCATTTCCCCGCTGACCCTGACCCCCAGCTGGGAAGCGGCTACAGGACAAGCAGGGAAGAGGAACTGTGCCTGCGTCTTTCAGTCCCAGGCCAGGGGTATGTCAAGTCAAACCATCAAATTCTCTTACTCAAGGCCAGGCAGTCACCTAATCTCTGGAAGAAATAAAGATGAAAGAAGGGTAATTTGTTACCCTGGATTGTAACTATGATTCTGGATTCCCTACCCTGCTGTAGTACAGGCAGGAATCTGGAGGATCTCCAGAGTTCATTCTCCATGAGGTTCCAGGTATAAAGACTTGAAAGAGAGGGTCAGGAACCATTTCAAAGCCAATGTTCATAAAAGCAGCAGGGTTTTCCCTTTCGATATATCTCTGATTCAGCTGTCGAGCTCTGCCACCTATTACTATGGCCATGTACACACTACAACAACAAGTCCGTTGTGCTTTAAAAGTCAGGTGGTTTTTGTAGCGCAGTATCACGTCCACACTGAGCTGCTTGTGACAGAACAGAGCCCTCCCTTTCTCCCCCACAATTCAGGATTTCACAAGAAACACAATTGAATTGTGGGAACCTATCCCACAGTTCCATCCATCCAGATTCGCCGCTAAGAATCCTGGGTAGAAGGAGAGTAGCGCTGAGCACCATGGGTAAAGTCTTGCTTTCCCATGGTGCATTCTGTTCCCCTGGCGTCATGCGAGTTGCTACTAGCAACTAATGCTCATTTTCAACAGTAGCACATTGCTTCCCAGAAATCCTTTTTGCAGCAACATGGATCCAGCTCTGATGTCAACAGTCACCTTCAGAGTAATGAATACATCTAGGCTGGTAGCACAGTATGTGTTTAGCTCTGAATCAGACTGGAATTCAGATAACCCTGGACTGGTGACTGTCAGGCAGAACAACAGCACCGGATTGCTGAGCTCCTTCACAGAGCTTCTGCACATGGTGCACCGCTGGTTCTGGTCATGAGAAACAAGCACCGAGTGGTGAGACAGCATCGTTTTGCAGGTGTGGTATGATGAGCGGTGGCTACAGAACTTTCAAATGCGAAAAGCCAAATTCATGGAACTGTGTGAGGAGCTAGCCCCTGCCCTACGATGCAAGGACACCAAAATGAGATCTGCCCTCACCATGGAGAAGCGTGTCACAATCGCACTGTGGAAAATGGCGACTCCAGACTGCTACCGGTTGGGCGTGAATCAGTTTGGAGTCAGCAGGTCGACTATCGGGTTAGCCCTTTCACAAGTGTGCAGAGCCATTAAATCGCGTTCTGCTCCGGAGGACAGTGATGTTGGGCAAAGTGCGGGAGATCATCAATGTGCGGGATTTCCAGCCATGGGATTCCAGGACTGTGGAGGGGCAATAAATGGCACACACATCCCTATTCTGGCTCTGGAGCATCATTCGACTGAGTATATTAATAGGAAAGGCTACTTCTCCATGGTGCTTCAGGCACTCGTGGATCACAAGGGGCATTTCACAGATATAAATGCGGGGTGGTCGGGTAAGGTACATGATGCTTGCATTTTCTGAAACACGGGCCTGTACCAGAAGTTGCAGGCAGGGACCTTCTTCCCCGATGAAAAAATTACTGTCGGGGATGTGGAGAGGCCCATATTAATCATAGGAGACCCACCCTACCCACTGATGCCTTGGCTCATGAAGCCCTATACTGGCAATTTGGATCCAAGCAAGGAGCGCTTCAATTACAGGCTAAGCCGGTGCCGAATGCCCATGGAGTGCACCTTTGGCCGCTTAAAAGGTTGCTGGCGCTGTTCGTATGGGAGGTTAGACTTTGCTGTTCTTTTGTGATGCAAGAGTGGTGTGCAAGGACTCAAGGAGAACACCTGAGACCACTGATTTTGGTGTACACTGTTTATGTAACTTTTATTGACTAAATACTTTAAAACAAATCACTGTCTTTTAATCGCCTAAAACAACATAGCAAACATACAAACAGCATACCAAATCCTAAAAGCTAAGGTAAGGTTATAACTATTCCTCCTCCTATTCCCACAAATAGCCCCGTTAGTAACTCTTGGCTACAATTAGTATCATTTGCAGACATATTTACCCAACAACAAGCAGAAGCAACTGCAATAGCATTCTGGTTACAGGTTTCTTATTCGTTTTGATACTTCATCTGCAGGTCATCATCAGTCAGCAGTTCAGACTGGTTCTGGTTTTTGTGCACAGTTACCAACCCAAATGATTTTAGGGTGGCCTTCTTTCAGTCCAAAGATTCTAGAATTGGGGAGCTGCCTCCGGGTGATCAATCTGATGGCTTGTCAGGGTGCTACTTCTGTCGACGCCGCCCTTGCTGTTCTCAGGGTTCTGCTTTTATAGGCACACCCCTATGCTTGCAAAATCATTTCTTAGTTCTGTTTCTACTTTTGGGTGGCTTTTTTTTTTTGCCATTTCTGACCGGTTTCAGGGACTTTCTGCTGCTGATGATTTTGCAGGGTTACCCGGGTTTATGTCTTTGCATAGCCAATTACTAAGTCTACTTACGTTGCTGGGCAAACCAGTCTTAGGGCCAGATCTAGTCAAGGACATGTACATCTCTTTTTCCACAGACTTGAATGAGAACAACATTCCAGCCATCATTGCAGCATGCTGTGGTGTCCTGCATAACCTCTGTGAAAATAGGGGAGAGAAATTTTCCCCTTCATGGGGCATGGAGGTTGAGTGGCTAGAATTTACCTTCCAGCAGACAGCCACTAGGAGTATCAGAGAGGCACAGCTGAGAGCCGTCCGCATAAGGGAGGCACTTAGGGAGTATTTTAGTCATGGGGACTTATAGGACGCATTGTATCACTGGGCTGTAGTGTACCTCCACACTACTGGGTGCTGATAACCTGGGGGGGGGGGGGGGGGGCCCGCTGGGCATGTACTGTACTATGCTCGAATGAGTGAATACTAAACATGCAACAACTAACAATTATTGTGTATCAATAAAGACACTGTGCACAGTTCAAGTGATTCAATTTTATTATTATAAAACATTAAATAATTACAGTAAGCAGTGCCTGCACCGAGGGCTATAGATGTGTGTAGGTGTGTGTCTCAATGCCATGGCTCTGTTCAGGGGTGGATGTAACATTGTACTACGAGGGTCCCTGGCCTTCAGAGAACTGCTTTGTGAGAGAATGGGGCGGTGGGGACAGAAAGTGTTGCTGTGGGTGCAGGGGGGGAGGAGGGCGTGTGCGAGCCTGGAGCAGCTAAGTCTGCAAACCAACCATGGTCTTCAGCAGTTGGGTCTGCTCCTGCAGGATGCTTATGAGGGCATCCTTCTGCTTCTGCCTCCTCAAATTGTTTTCTTTACACTCCTGTCAGCACTCCTGCCTCCATAGTCTAGTCTCCCTTGCTGTTGCCTCGTTGGACTGCATCAGCTCTTGGAAGATATCCTACTTGCTCCTGTGAGGCCTCCTCCTTTTCTGTCTCAGCCGGTCAGCTGGCGCAGACCACTGACCAGCGACGGTCATTTCTAAGGAAAAATGAAACATCATTAGTAGAGCTATTGTACTCACTTTGGTTAAAGAGCCAGTAATATGCTCTCCCGCCACATTCCTTGGTGCCCACGGCACAGGGCATCCTTTGCTTTCCACACTGATCTCCACAGGCTGGATAGGTTGCTGCTAAACCACAGCACAGGCCATTGCCAGGGACTGAAAGGGCTTTTGCAAAGGGAGGCTCGGATTGCTGAGACAAGACACACAGCTCCGTGAACTATTTCCAGTGCTTTGGGTGATTAGTTCACACAGGGCACGGCCATGGAAGGCGATATCTCGCTGCTTAGAGTGCCTCTGCAAACCAGAATGCATATCCTGCATGTCACTGGATATAAGCCAGGACAATACGCAGCAGGCTTGGCGCAGCCATGGTTCCCACTGCTGTGCTTTGCAACTGGCGAGGGAGAGTATCCCTCTATGGGGGAGGGAACACAGTTGCTCTCCCATTGAATTTAACTAGGAGGCTGTGGAAGTACATCCAGGAGACCTTCAGTGAGCTCAATGGAGAGGATTTCTTGAGAATTACAGCATGCATTGATGCCCTGCTCGTGAATGCACGGTAGATCCCCCCATCCAAAAAAAAAAAAAAAGAAAGGATGAAACTCAAAACGCCCATCTCCTGCCCGCTCTTCATTTGCCTGCATAGCTTAACCAGCAAGCACAGAAGCCAGTACTGATTAAACTTATCAGAGCTCCCCTCTGTTGCATCCGAAGATAGAATGGAGAAGGAATCTGGAGAGCACATGTTGGGTGGCGTGGAGAACAGCTCCTGGTTCCGTAAGTCGGCTGCATCATTTTCACCCTCCAGGTCATCCTCCACCTCCACTTCCTCGTCGATTAATTGCTTGTCACTGTCTGCTCCAGTATCCTTCTCATGGGGGGTAGAGGGGGGGTGCTGATGTGTCCACAGGAGCTTTTGGAGTGGTTGTGGGATCCCTGCTCAGGATTGCTTCCAGCTCCTTGTAAAATTGGCATATAACCGGCACTGAGCTGGAGGGCTGGTTTGCCTCTGGCTCTGTGGTACGTTATCCTCAACTCCTTCATCTTCGACCTGCACTGAAGAGTGTCTCTCTCATACCCCTTCTCTGCCATGGTCTGAAAAATCTGGCCAAAAATATCAAAATTTTGCCTGCTGCCACGTAACTGTGCCTGCACAGCAGACTCTCCCCAGATGCCTATGAGATCAAGCACCTCAGCTGTGGTCCACACTGCAGCATGTTTGCTGCGTTGAGCCCCCATTGCTCTTGGAGAACACAGCTGCACTCCACGCCAAACAAACAAGAAGTGCAAACAATTCAAAAATTCCCAGGAATGATGGGAGGGCGGGTACAGTCACATCACAGTCACAGAGCGCAGGAGGAAGTGCAGAAGGGATGGAATTAGAATTCTGGGACATTTCCGGATGCTTCGTATTGCGCGGCAACCGTACACACACAAACTATCGTGGAACAGCTGTTCCGCAGTAGCCTCTAGCACCCTCGTTTTGGTGGTTTACATGTTTCACCGTAAGACGGTTGTTGCCACACAACAACATGGATTTGTGTGTGGACACTGTCCTTGTTATCACGCGATAACGAGTGTTATCACGCAATAACTTTGTAGTGTGTACAAAGCCTATGTGTTGAGAGTGATGACATGAAAAAGGATAGATGTTTCTTTACAAAATCCCTCCCCCTCAACAAACCACAGAGAAATGAAGAGAGTAGAAAATTGGGGCTTGTCTGCACTTGAAAATCAATGTGGATAAAGGTATAGAGCAAACTGAAAGAGCAATTGAAATTTTGAAATATCCATGTGTTGACACTCTTTTTCTGGAATAAGAATGCCTTCTTCTGGGTTAGCTGAACATACTTTCAAAGTGGTTTAGAACAAAGGTATTTTTTTCCTGAGATAAAGACACCGTTTATACCAGTGAAACAATAAACACTTCAAGAACATTTTTCACTTAGATTTTAAGATGAAAAGCAAAGCACAGAAGAAAAAGTGTGAACCAAAAAAGGGAAGAAACACAGAAAACACAGCCACAGATCTAAACAAAACAAGAAAAACCCAGAAAATTGAAAGTTCTGGGTAGAAATGAAAGTGCATCTCTTCCTTGTTGCTGGGTGGAGTAAACACCTCATACCATCAAGGTCCATCATGAAGCTGCAGCTTGCTTCTTGCCAATTTCTGTGATGTCAGACTGCCTTAGCCTGATTCCTGTCAACTTAGCTAGTTATCAAACTCAGGCCTACTGTTTAGGTTTGGTTCACTAGGGCTCAGGCTTCAGTCTGACCTTTCTACTTGTCTTTTCTATTTTAACCTTTTACATTCTTCTACAGTCTGAAAGCCAAAATAAACAAAGGAAGCCCTGCCATTCCCCACAAAACACAAACTAAAATAAAAGAGAAAGACAATGAAAAAGCAAAAGAAAGAAAGAAAGAAAGAAAGAAAGAAAGAAAGAAAGAAAGAAA